>ML789255.1:561127-593076 GCA_009831015.1 Picea engelmannii
TAATTTACATGTAATGTACAATTTTGCTTTCCTTAAATCTTATATGTGGGCAAGATACCGATCCATGATATAATTAGCTAATGAATCCGAAACACTATTAAGTTCTCTTGGAATGTGTCTATATTCAATGTAATCGAACATTCATTCAAGACAGCGAACTTGTAAGTGTAGACGTAGCAGGATAGGACTACGGATAGCGTAGATACGATTGAGTTGATAAACCATGAGTTGGGAGTCTAAGTACACAATGATACGAGAGATACCTAGGGAGGAGGCTTGGGTCAATAGTCCGATGACAACGTGATATTCTGCCATATTGTTGGTTGCTGGTCCTAAGTAGATGCCTCCTGAACTCATCACCTTGTCAAACTGGTAAATAACCCATGCTACCGAAGCAATGTTCCGGGTATGTCGGCTAGTGCCATCTGCGAACCCAAAAAACATAGGAAAAGAAGACGTCATCTGCGCATGAAAACATAGGCACAGTCATGAGTGGCAACGGTAAAGACTCGAGCACGTGAAAAAAAATAGACACAGCAAGCTAAAATACAGTAATGTACAAAGTACAGATGCTAGGTGATCTAGGCATAGTACTTTTTAAGGTAGAGCCCGTTCTGGGGCTCTCCCAGGGAAATTCCATCATGATCAACTAATTCATAGGCACCTTTATGTAGGACAGGTTTCACGATGTAAGGACCGTGCCACATAGGCTCTAACTTTCCTGTCCCCAATTTATCATGAGCTTGGTCGTAAGCGAGGACTAAGTCTCCTTCTGCAAAAGTATGAGGGTGGGCGGATTTGTCATATTGACTCTTAATTCGTTTCTGATGTTCCTCATTGGCGAGAGCAGCATCGCGATGTGTTTTGTCCAATTTGGATAGATACAAGAATCATTCTTCTTCAGCAGAAGTATGGGGCAGGAGTTTGATTTTTAGTTTGAGTGATGGAATCTCACACTCGATTGGTAGGACGGCTTCAATGCCATAGACCAACTGGAAAGGAGTGAATCCAGTTGAGGTTTTCATAGAAGTGCGATAAGCCCAGAGAGTGGAGAAAAGTTGTAAATGCCATGATGTTTTGTTTTCCCCTACCATGTGTTGGATCATGGTTTTTAGGACTTTGTTGATAGCCTCAACTTGTTCGTTCGCTTGAGGGTAGTAGGGAGATGAGTTTTCATGGCGAAAACCCAATTTGACATGTAACTCGCTCATCATCTGGTTTTTGAAGTGTGCACCATGGTCAGTGACAATGGCACGTGGTACACCAAAATGAGTTATGATGTGGTTGAAGAGAAATAGAGCTACAGTACGACCATCATTTAGGAAGGTAGGCATAACCTCAGCCCATTTTGTGAAATAATCGACGGCAACGATGATGTAACTGTGCCCCCCGGCTGAGGTAGGCTTACACTGCATGAAATCGATGCCCCATTTGGAAAAGGGGCCGATGGCGATAATAGGGTGCAACGTAGTAGGGTGGGTACGTGCCTTCTTCTTAAAAAGTTGGCAGGGTGGGCATTTTTTGACAGCCTCGATGCAATATTTGAAAATCAAGGGCCAAAAGTAGCTGGCACATAGTATTTTTTGGGCTATGGCCATCCCGGAAAGGTGACCGCCACAAGCGCCAAGGTGACAATCGTTCAAAACGCGTTCAGCCTCCTCGTGAATCAGACATCGCCGAAGGATGGTGTCAATACCCCAACGATACAAGGTGTTGCCAATGATGAGATAATGGCGAGCGTGGTGACGAATGAGCCGACGCTCTTCGCGAGAGATGTTGGGCTGAAAACGTTGGGTTTGAAGGTAGAGGAGATTGTCTTCGTACCAAGGATCAGAGGTGCTGATGTGGAAGAGAGATTCATCAAGGAGAGAATCTCTAGGTTCAATGTTTTCATCGGCACGAGGGAGAGCGCAGATGAGCTCGGCAAACACCAGGGATTTTTTGGCTTTGGCCTTTGTAAACTCAAGATTGAATTCTTGAAGAATAACGATCCATTTTGAATATTTTCCCCCAAGTACTTGACGTGTCAAGACGTGGTACATAGGGTTGGAGTCTGCGATTACCGTGGTGGTGCGTAATAAGATGTAGTGGCGGAACCTTTGGACAGCGATGACGGCTGCCAGAGCCAGTTTCTCAACATGCGAATATCTGAGTTCGGGTCCAGATAAACTCTTGCTCAGATAATAAATCACATGTTCTTTGTCGTTGGGGTCTTCTTGAACTAATACCATCGCAATGGTGGAAGTAGGAGTGACCAAGTAAAGGATATAATCCTTTGTATATTCGGGGGGATGTAACAAAGGTGCGTGGGTCAAAGCGTGCTTGAGAGCATCGAATGACCATTGGGCAGTTTCATCCCAGATGAAAAGGATGTTCTTTTGCAGTAAACACATAAATCCTTTAGTGATCTCGGCATAGTTGCAGATGAAACGACGAAGAAAGTTTGCTTTGCCTTGCAAACTTTGGAGTTGGGTTAAATTGGTAGGTGGGGGTAAGGCTAAGATGGCCTTAATCTTTAAGGGATCCACCCTGATCCCGTCTTTGGAGACAATGAAACTGAGGAGTCGACCGGATTCGACAACGAAAATGCATTTGTGTGGGTTCAGACGAATACAGTAGAACCTACATCGAAGAAAAATCGCCCGTAAATGATCAATGTGATCGGATCGGTTTAGCGAATGGGCAGGTAAATTGTCGAGGTATGGTTCTGCTATATGTTTGATGTCGTGAAAAGTGTACGACATGACTCGCTGGAAGGTAGCACCATCATTTTTAAGGCCAAAAGGTAGCTTTTGGTAAGCGAAAGTACCCCAAGGGAAAATGAAGGTTGTCTTGTGTTGATCCGCAGGAAAGATTTCAATCTGGTTATATCCAGAAAATCCATCCATGAAAGAGAAGATTACGCTCCCTACGCAATTATCGATGATTTGATCGATGAAGGGCGTAGGGTAGTTGTCCTTGAGACAAGCTTTGTTGAGATCTCGATAATCCACGCAAACACGGATGGTCCCTTGTTTCTTGGCAACCAGAACAAGGTTGGAGACCCATTCGGTCAAAGGGACGGGATAGATGAAGCCAAATTTTAGAAGTTTTTCAACTTCCGCCTTTATAGCTGCGATTTTCTTGGGTTGAACCGGGAGAAGTTTCTGTCGAACCGGTTTTGTGTCAGGGTAAGTTTTGATTTCGTGTACAACGATTGAAGGGTCGATCCCTGGCATTTCCTCGTAGCTCCATGCGAAGACATCGCAAAATTCTTTAAACAAAGCGGTGTAAGAGACCACTTCACCGGGTGTGCAATTAGCACCAAGGTTAATGTTTTCCACGACACCTTCTTTGATTGAAATGTCGATCATGATCGTAGTGGAGATGTTACTCATGTTCCCCTCAGAGAGAGTATCTTGTGTGAGGATAGGAGATTGCGGAGCATTGGTAACATTAGGCGGGAAGACAGAGTGTGTGTCTCCGCGAATTTCTTCCAACGACAGAAGAAAATAGGATCGATGATGGTTATCATCCCAAGGTAAGTTGTCGATGCTGAGCATTTCCATAATCGATTCGTCTGAAGGGAAAATGTGGGAAATGTAATCGACGACAGATGATAGGGAATCCAACCATGAGGGCATCGAAAAGGCATCGGGTGCCAATGAATGTGAATTGTTGGAAGAGGGAGAGGCAGATTGGATAGCTACGTATGTGGCCTCAGCTGGGCTGAGTGGCATAGCGTCACTGAGCACATTGAATTCCAAAGGACTAGGTACAATCCAAGGATCAGATGATTCCAAGGATTGATAAGGCATAGTCGAGACCATATTGACAACGACAATATGATGTGCAGTAGGTGGAAGTGGTGTAGGGAAAGTACCCATAAGGCTAGAATCTTTCAATAAGCCAACACCAACGCTTTCATACGTAACTACGTGGTCTCCCAAAAAAGGAATGTTGTTGGTGGCAGGGATGCGAGCGTCGAGTGTATAGAAATCAAGATGATCGACGGTGACAATTTTGCCTTGATGGGGGAATTGTACACATCGAAACACTGACGAGGAGACGACAGTCATAGCATAGAACCAACTTCTTCCGAGTAATAGGTTCTAGTCGAGGGGAGCATCGACCACCTCGACGTCAACGGTAACATTTTTGTCGCCCAACTGAACGGCTAAGGATTGTAATAATCTATGAGGATGAAAACCTCATCCATCGAAAGCGCATAACATCGTAGGGGATTTGTTAAGGGCGGGTGATTTCAAGCCTTTCCAACAGGCTAGAGACATGACAGAGGTAGAGGCTCCCTCATCCAGGATAGTTCGGTGGATTTGTTGATTGTGAACAACAACATCGATTTGGAAATCTAGCTGGTGGGAGAGTCACAGTTGATGGTCATCTAGATTAAACATGAGGTTGTTTGATGACTCAAGATCAAAATCATCGATAGTGGCTAAGAGCATTCTACGTTGGCTGGGAAAGTGTTGTAGAACTTCCAGGGCGGACATAGCACACGGTGCTTGGGCCAAATCTTCTACAATATTGTAATTTTGGGTAGCCCGTGAGTTAGGATTGAAAGTATATTTTTGGATGGTTCTCTTAGGAGGGCGTAAGATGGAGTCAAAAGACAGTTTCTCAATTTGGAGTGGCTCGGATGGAGGGATAACAGACGGAGGATTAGCAGAGGATGGCAATGGGTTCGATGGAGAACTGTTAGCAATCTTCGGCTTATCAAGTTTAACTGGCGTGTCATATGTTGCAGAGAGAGTGGTTAGATTAACCACGTTAAACATGTAAATGTGGGCACTTGTCGAGGCCTCATCGTGGGGTTGGTTGGAACTGCCCCCCTGGGTGGGGGTTTGTGCAACCAAAGATTGCTGCTGTGGAAAAGGCTGAGTAAGCACAGCGGGTTGTGAATTTCCCTTGAAAAGTTTGGCCACTTCATCACGATGTGGGCAGTCTCAAGTGTAGTGATCGTCTCCACAAATGAGATATGGGAATTTTGGTTTTTGTTGTGGTTGTTTTCCGGCAGCAGGGGTTTGTGGTTGGGTTTTGGGTTGTTCGTTGTTATTATTTTTCTTTGGTTTATTTTTCACTTTCTTCTTGACCCCAAGTTGTTGTGAAGGGGTTGATTAGACCGAATTCACATCAGAGACCTGAGTTTGAGGGGGGGTAGAAGAGGGTGCAGTCGTATTGGGAGAAGCCATCGAAGCGGGCTACTGAATTGTTCCAGTCGAACGGGTCGTAGATTGGGTTTTGATAGATCTAATAACTCCATCCGCGTGGGAAGCAGACGATGGTTTGGATGGATTGTTAGTGGCACGGGGGGCATTTGGTATCAACTCATACAGAGTACCGGATTGTGAATAGACTAATTCTAAGTACTGAGCTCGGGCAATGGCTTCTTCCTCAGTGACTACGCCACCCATGGAAACATCACGAGCGATCTGGGGTAACAATGATTTTGTGAACCATTCTGCTAACAATTGGTCAGGAATGACCACTTTGATTAGCCTTCGTCGTCGTCTCCATTCATGGATATGATCAGAGATATGTATGGAAATTGTCTAACGAAGGGAGGTTAATAGTTCGGTACCCGTCTCGTATCGAATGGGCAGTTGGAAGTGTGTGAGGAAGGACATGGCGAGGGAGTTGAAATCGTGAAAAGATGTGCGTGGTAGTTCAATATACCATTTTGCTGCAGAACCCGTAAGTGTTCGTTGGAAAAGATGTAAGCGAATATAATCATCCATGAGGGAGTTGGATGAACACCACAAATGGAACGTCATCACATGGTTGTTTGGGTCTTCTCTGGACTTTCCGTCAAATTTTGGGATATCAGAAGGAAGTTTGGCTGGAATAGTTGGCCAAACCGGAGAATGATAAATAGGATCATTCGTTAACCGAGACAAGTCTGGAAGGTCCAGGGTAGCCAGAAAAGGTATTTTTCAGTTAACCTGTGGGTAATGTTGGTGTGGCAGAGGGACACCAGTGGGGCCCATTACTGGGTTATGTGGATAATTATAACTAGTGGGCCCTCTCATGTGAGGTTGGTTTTGACTAGAGTACACAGGATTTGAGGTGTTTTGAGAAGCATGTGTGAGCAGAGGATAACCAGATGGGTTTTGTGGGTTATAGGTTGGGTTTGGCATTTGTCCATAAGGGGGTTGTTGCAGAGTCTGCGCATTTTTTCCCGCTGAGAACTGTGGGTTTCCTTGAAAAATATTGTTCCACGGATTAGGTGCGGTGAACACATTTTGTCCATGTGGTTGATGGTAGACTCTGGATTGGGGTTTCCCCCCAACATGAGGGTGCCCCCTGAATGAAATTTGTCCTCCAATGGGAGGATGCCCCCCATCTTGAGGTAGAGTTCCCAGAATTTGAGAACCAGACATAAAAGATTGACCGGTGCCGCCGAGCGGATTAGGACCACCAAGACCGGTCCCTCCGGGTTGTTGGATAGGTGTGGAACTTCCTGGCATAACTTGGGTAGTGGTAGTCTGGGCAGTGGAAGCATTCAGTGCCCTGAATCCAAAAGGGAGTGTAGGTCTCGGTGTTATAGGTGTGCCAATCGCATCTTCATTGACTACCGCATTATCGGCGGGAATAGTCAGAATGTGAGGGGCCATCGTAGAATGGGCCATCTGGAGGGGAAGAGTAGACCTTAGGCCAACGGACGGTGTGTTCGTACCAACGGGCAGTGTGGCTGTAAAAGTGGTAGTACCGGTAAAATGATTTAGGGATACAATGTAGGAAAAAGGTACGTCGACACCTTCTCTAGTTCCAAAAAGATCTCACACCAGGTGTGGTGGACTCCGAACAATGTATGCGGTCCAAAAAGGGTCATCGGCTAAAGGGTTTTGATGAGACCCAGACGGAATGTCAAAAGGATTGATGACAACAAATTCACCCGTGGAATTTAGATGGAGTATACGTCGTTCATATCCCTCCAGAATGCGGTAAGCTTCTGGAGATTCTGAAACAATTCGAAAATTCTCCAAAGGAGTGGGAACTTCTTCCTGGGAAGTTGTGGTATTTTGAACCTCGCTCTGTTGAGGAGATTCCTCCGTAGAATGACGGGGTAAAGGGGTGTTTCCTTCCATATTTTCTATAGGAATTCCCTGTAGCCTCCGCGAACGACGTGGAGGGTTGATGTTGGAAAAAAAGAGTCGGCGAAAAAGATCTATGGACAACTACTGAAAAGAAACAGCATACGCTAATAAAAATCTAAGAATCACAACCAAGCAAACAAGACCTTCTTTTGATGACCGTACAAGTTGGTGATGAAATCCAATGTCGCGTGATCAAGTCCAGAAGGGGTGGGGATAGGGTGGAACAATTACAATGGTGACCTGCTTAACGGACTTACGCCTTGGTGCAAGCTTCCACGCAGTAATTGTGGATTTACCCTCCAAGGAGCCCGAGTGAGTTTGACCAATGTATGCTCCAGGTACAGTGAGACTTCCCATCACCGTCACCTTGTGTAAGACCCTAAATATTATGGCCAGTAAGGTTACCAATTCGCAGTCAGCCCTTGGGTGGGAACAGTCGACAATCCGATCAGAACGTACGGGCAGGGTATCGAGCCCGAAATCAACTAAAAGTCTTCCACGCAGTAATTGTGGATTTACCTTGAAGTGACCCCCATAATATGATCTGACCACCATAATCAGTTAAACCACGGAGGGTTAGTCCCCGTAGCTCACCCGAATGCGACCTCGTGTGTAACCCCTGTGTGAGAGGGGTATCCCAGGCAGACTTATACGATGATTGGATTTGACTCTCCCTAACTCAGGATGCTACTGTTTGTTTTGGAAAACTTTGGAGAGTTATGCTCATAGCCTAATCCAAATTACTAAGCCTATTCTACTGTTGGTGGAGGATCCTAGAAAAGAAAAAGTTCTAGATAAATTTTAATTAGCGTTGATTTTTATAGCTGTTCTTTACTCAAAAAGGGGTGCATGGAAGTGAAACAAATGGAATTATGACTCAGTCCAAAAAATGCATCAGAGATGATAAGCATTCATTTCTTTTCGATGAACATCTATCTAAGGGAGAGAGAGAGTTATTTTCACTAACAAGCACTAATAAGGAATGTCCTAAAACAAATTCTCAATCAAATCCTAATGTGATGCTAAACCTTTTTATATGCCTTCTAATATGCACACTCGATCATGAAGATGATTTTTATCGTTTTCATATGAATAATGATTAATTCAAAACAAGGCTCGTCTTGCTAATTATCTTCTTGGTTGAATGAAAATCATACCAATACAAGCAAGAATCATATAAACAATACACCCTCTCGTTGTAATCAAAACGAAAAAGCGAAAGAAAAGAAGCAATCAAAGAGAAATCAAACTTCACACCCAAAAGAAAAAGTCGAAGAACAATGATCTTTAACTAAAATCAAAATGAAAGGATCTGTAGGCCTTTGATGTCCTTCACCAGAGTTTTTCATTCAGTTGATGAGGAGAGAAAGACAATGCATGGGTTTCAAGTTCCAAATAATAGAAAAACTCAGCAACAATAGTGAAGAAGGTTACTAAATCCAGACAGTAAGATGTTTGTTCTTCAAGCAAAAGACAGATATCCAAGCTGGAAAGAAGAAGGATTGACTCACTAGGTGACCCAGCAAGAGAGGCATAGAGAAAAACCCTGAAAAAGGCAATTCTGGAAGGTTTATTGGCCAAAGGAGGGTTGGCACTCTGTTGCCAAAGGCAAGGAGAGTTATATCACTCTGTGTAAGGCTATAGGGGAGCGATGGCGCTCTGTTAACACAAGGACAGGGGCATGAGGTTCAAAAACTCCCAAAAATGTCAAAAAATTCCAAAAATTGCAATTCAAACTCGACAACTATGCTGAGTATGATGGGGTAGGGAGCCAATAAGCTCATGAAACCAATCAAAAGAGGAGTGAACCAGGTCTGAAACAATAAAGGGGTAGAACAAGGTCAATGAGGAGAAATCAAAACAAGAAATTTCGATTTGAGTCTATCTCCCCAGTGGAGTCGCCAGTTTATGTTGTAGGAAAATCTCCCTGCAGACAGGTAGATCGCCTCTAAGAGTTTGACCCTAACTCTAAGATAAAAAATGATTAACATGGAAACTGACTTCCTTTCAAATCAATCCAAACTAACACACGAGAATGAAGGAGAACAGAAGTACCTCTTTATCGATGTTTGTCCCTGCACGCTCCTAGTTGCGCTCCGATCCTTTTCTCCTTGCTGAATCCTGTGGAAAAACAAGATACGACCGCTTCCTACTCTATCGATATTAGCTTGAAAAAGGATCCATCTATCAATGATAAGTTCATGTAACATCAGACACAAACTAGAAAGAAACAGGCCAAGCGTGTCATATTAATGAGAATAACGACAACAGTACTTACAATCGTAGATGCGAATGCGACAACTTCGTCAAGTCCTTTTCATCTAACCCTTGCTCGAAAGATTCACAACCTGGATAACATCAGCTTCACTGATCACTCTCCTTTGGCTGACTGTGTTTTTCCTATGAGATCATAGGTTTCATGCTAGAAATTCTTCCTTTTTTTCCACCATCATAGGGCTTGCTTATATAGGTTAAGAGGAGCTTAACCTCTTGAGTTATCTTTAGAACAAGTTAGGGAACCTCCTCCTTAGATCAGGGATCTCCTGATGAAACCAAGAATTCGAATGCAACTACCTTCTAATATTGAAAGATCCTCCCCTTATTCTCCTCAACGGGCCAACTACTGCCTCAGATTAGGCAGTGCTCCTGCAAAAGGGGCATTAGAGCATTGTAGCGCTCCCTGAGAAGCTTAAGGGAAGCAACAGCGCTCCAAAAGTGAGTAGCGCTCCTTAAGAAGGGCATGAGAGCGTTATAACACTCCCTGAATCCTTGTAGGGGGGTGCCAACGCTCCTAAGGCTGATATGGGGGAGCGCTCACCCTCAAAACCTTTGATTCAGAGCTCTTTTCAGGTGTCAAGAGTCCCTTAACTTCAGTTAGCCAATTCTCCTTCTCCAAACCAAGTACATGATATGTTTTAAGTGCCTCCTTAGTGTCGTCATTATGGCAATGTGCTTGAATGATGTCTTCGACACTTGTGAACAACTTGCAACACTTGCGAAAGTTGTAAGGAAGATGCGACACTTACGACAATTGAGAGGAATATTCGACACTTATCCAGTTGAGTAATTTTGACGTGTAACAGATAGAATTTTTCTGTGTATTCTTTCACTGTCATCATATTCTGTCTCAGATTTTGCATTGTCCTGAACATGGTAATTTTATAGTCCCTTGGGATGAATTTTGCTTTCATCTTTGCAATCATTCGATCCCAACTTTTAATTTTCTGCTTGCCTTTGCAACGTCTATCTGCTTGAAGCTCCTCCCACCATAATGCTACATGTCCTTTCAAGTGCGTGACAACATGCCTGACTTTCTTGTCCTCTTCGACATCTTCATAGTCGAAGTAGGTGTCAAGAGCTCTAATCCAGTCTAGAAGCTCTTCTGCCTCCAGATTTCCCTCGTAAACTGGAATGTCCATCTTTGCTTTTTCACCCATCCTTGCAATAACTTTGATTAGACGTTCATTCGCTGCATCCTTGGCTGCAACTTCCTCTTCACGTTCAGCTTCAATTTCACTCTCGAAATCACTTAGATCCCCTGCACTGGATGTGCGCCTTTGCGTTGTCTCGATGTCTTCAAGTCTTGCTTGAAGATCATGCATTCATCTTTCTATGGCTGGATCTTCCATCTGCCTGCCTCTCCGTCTCGGCATTTCCCTATCCTCTAGATCGGGTGTATGCCCGTCCCTTATCCTTGGCGGCATTGTGAATTCCTTCTTCTCTGCTACAGAAAGCAAAGAAACTTTCTTTTTAAGCTCTGATACTGGCACGTCCGCTCACAGGATCTTCTGTCTTCTCTCGGCTCGAAGAACTCAAATGTTCTTCAAATCCCCTATCGGGAATTATCTACACCCACAGTAACTCTCGTGGTTGATCTCCCTTAATGATCAGGAAATTGCGTATCGCGATATCGCGATCTCAACTTCACTTGTTCTCGGAACTCTCTAAGTCCTGAACCCCAATGTGGGGTGACACCTGTCCTCCACTCAAATGCTTGTGGTTATTTGGACGTCACATTTTGGAGTTGCACGACTCCTCCTGCAACGATATTCACGTCACCGAAAATCCCAATATACTGATTCCCGATGCACGTGAGAACAGACTCCTCTACATCACTGTCCTCTCGTTGTTCTATCGGACATCGTGCGATCACGATTCCTGAAGCTATGATTTCTTCACTCCCGGAGTTCTTGAAGTACCGAACCCAGACTCCTCGCCAGATTCCTGACGCATGTCCTATCGAGATCAACGACTAGGATTTCTCCGGAATTTTGGGACTCACAAGGTCTTTGATTCTTAAACTTTGAAACCCCTATGACTCCAATATCCTGATGACTTCCCTGGGACTTCTCCTCTACTCACTAGGGCTTAACCCCGATGCAACTCCTGCCAAATCTGATGGTTGATGGGAGTTCAACTGCTGATCCAATGACTCACAACTTTCGAGCTCGAACTCTGGATGTGGTCGTAACCTTCTCGCTACTCTGTCGGATCTGACAGCTGGCAGGATTTTCACGAGTTCCCTCCACAAGATCTTGACCATCGCTTATCCCCCTTTGACGATTTTCTTGGTGCAAAACCTCCTGTGCGGTCCTTCAACAGATTTTGAAGGCTTTACTCCGATTGAGATTTTTCTAGCTTCTCAATCTCTTAGAAAAGAGAACCCCTTGCTCACACTCCTTGCAGAAACTCTGCAAACACTTCAAGTGTTCAACCTCCCCTGACTCTGCGCACAACTGCAACAACAGTCCTCCAAATCTTCTTCTTAGATTCACAACTGAGACTCTCCCTTGGCCTGCGTACTCCTTGCATGGCTCCAGCAACCCAATTTCTCTTCTGGGTGAATGAGAACAAGAGTTAAACCACCTGAGCCTCCATCAACGCACTCCTTGCGGATGTTTTCGACTGCACTCCTTGCAGGAACTTTGCTCAGATAAAGAAACAATTGAAACTCATTCCTCCTTTCTTTTAGACTTCAAACTCAACCATGAAATCATATGCACAACATATCAAAGCAAATGCATAACAAGAAAACAAACATTTAAGAGCATATCAACATCAACACACAGAGAATCAAACACAAAACCACGAATTTGAACAAATCTTCTTCTATTAATTCAAATATCAGTACATGGGTGTTCTCTATACAGTTCTCTGTTTTCTCTTGCTCCTTCCTCTATTTTGTGCTCAGGATAATGTTACAATGATACAATGAGGGTGTCTATATCCGTTTTCCCTCCGTCTTTCTAAAACTGTCTAATCTATGAATTAAAATCCTATCTACCGGCATTAACTATATTAAATGTCGTCTATCTACTAAAGGACGAGAGCTATCCTCTCAAGGTCCATTACAATACATAAGTGCGCCTTATTAAATTATCACATTAATGTCTGCGCAACAGTTTCAAGGTGTTTTCAAAATTTTGTGCTGGACGCCTTCCAGTTGTCTTCTACTTCCGCGCTGGCTCACTTGATGAGTTGGCGATGCTCCTTCATCACCATTTGAGGTCTTAGGGATGGCGATTGTTCTGAGGAACAAGGAGGTATCTATTCACCCCCTCAATCAACCACAAATCATGACTCCAGACTAGATTATCAGTCACACATCAACATAATTTCATGGCACAAGGGTAATCATCAATTTTTATTTCAAGGTGCAAAGAGATATAATCACATAACCAATCATACATCGCATTAATTCCAAGGCACAAGAGTTAAAATCAATTTAATTCATGGTGCAAAGAAAATCTGAGTACTCAGTGAATCATACATCAATATTATTCATGGAACGACGAGATATTCTACTACAAAACATACATCGGTTAATTGGCGCAATTACTACTTATGAAAAATTATACAATAGTCCAATACACATATCATAAAACATTTGATTGACACAAAATTTCATCTATGATGCATTCCAACAACAGTAAGTATCTTAAGAAAAACTCTATCATAAGGACACGCCAAATTTATATACTCACAAAGCATTTTATAGCACCTATGCCACATAATTCCAATCACCTAATTCGATGGACATTCCTTAAATAATTCCTAAGTGGTGAGGATAGCGAAGAAAATAAATTATCTCGTTATGATGCCTAAGACTCCAAAATTAGGTCAAGAACTTTTAAATATGAATAGTTACTGTAAATGTGTTGAACCTGCACATAGTAGATCTAGTTATAAAATACCACACACATTTGCAGAGAGAAATTGAGAAAGAAGAAGAAAGAGAAAAATAATGAAAGAATTCTCATTAACTGTATTCCACACTCAAGGAGTGAATAATTTACAATAGATATAGGATACATGAGTAACTAATGCACCATAGTGGTGGTATAGAGTGATATGGGCACACACCAACATTTACGGGAGTAAACTGCCACCTAGTGTAGTCTCGTAGGCAGATACGGGAGTGAACTACCACCTAGTCTAAGTTAACTATTCTATCAGTCTTCAGTTAACTGACTGAAATAGAGTGAAGTGAGGAGGATATTAGGGAATCATGAGTAATGTGATATTCTGGTGATGATCCCAAGGATAATGCGCATTAGCTGGTGATGATCCCAAGGAGAATGCGCATTAGCTGGTGATGATCCCAATGTTGCATGGTGACAAAAGCATTGCAACATCTAGACTCCACTCAATTAGTCAAACTGAAGTGAAAATTAAAGAGAATATTCTCCCTAAACTTTAGGATATTGGATAAACACTAATAAACATAGGAAAAGCCTTAGGAAAAATAAATCCTAGGTGTGTGTGAAGTACTCCAACACCCCCTGAACATCACTATGGTAAAAATAAAGAATGGGTGTCGACAACGAGGCCATGTTAGGTACCCAAATAAAAGAGATACACTAAAATAAAGTGAGGAAAGAGGGAAAACCTCATGGAACCCCCCCCCTCAAATTACAATGCATAAAAAAATTTGAGAAGGAACAAAAAGCAATTGTTAAGAAACCTTTTCCTTCACTCCAAGAAGACCTTGCAACTGTGCAAGTTTGTGCTCATTGAATATTTTGTTGAATATGTAGATGTTTGCACATATTTGATGAATTAGATGCACCATTGAGATTTCCACACATATCCACTTTATATTCTTCTAATTAATAATATCCAAATAAAGTTTGGATGAAACTTCGAAAACCGTGCCACTGTTTCTGGAAAAACACTGAAATTTTGTTGATTTTAAAATGATCATAACTTCACTTCTCAGACTCCATTTTGGAGGATTTGTTTTTGAAATTGGATATTTTCCTGAGAGGAATTCAAATATCCTATTTGTTTCTACAAATTTTTTTCAGAAAATATCAGAATTGACTCTGATGTGCGCGACTCCCTTTTTGTCTTCTGAGATGCATGCATTGTGCATGGAAAAGTGTATGCATGTGACCCGTGAGATGCATGTCATATATATTCCACATGAAATTCAGAAAACAAATATGAAATGGAGTAGAAATCATCAATTATGAAATACAAATTTGTTTAGTTACTTGTGTAGAAAGCTCTTCAAACTGAGATGATTTATCTTCCAATGGATTTTCTACATTCTCTATTTTGTCAATATTTTGCATGCAATATTCCTTATTCCCAAATAAAACCTCCAATATGGTCCATAATTAATTTGGAGTTGATTCTTGTGATTCTTCATATACTTGATGGAAAAGTTTGGGAGAAATAAACAAGTAGATATATCCTATGGCTATATCTTGTCTATTGAGAAAGTCATTTTTCTGATCAACGGAATCAAGCTCTACTTATGTTTCCATAGTTATTTGGTACAAGCCTTTGCAATTGATCTAAATTAGATTTTTTGGCTTTCATTCCAAATAGTTATGAGGCGTGAGAAGTATTGTCGATGAGTAAAACATAGATTTCATCTTTTTGTGTTCTTCAATATTTGGTACCTGCAAAAATAATTTGGTGTAGGTTTTTCTTAGTAGTTTGTCAGATCTGATACCATGTAAATATGTTGAACCTTCACATAGTATATCTAGCTATAAAATACACACACATTTTCAGAGATAAATTGAGAAAGAAGAAGCAAGAGAGAAAGAATGGAAGAATTCTCATTAACTATATTCCACACTCAAAGAGTGAATAATTTCCAATATATATAGGATACATGAGTAACAAGGTGCCATAGTGGTGGTCTAGAGTGATTTGGACACACAGGAGTGAACTGACACCTAGTCTAGTCTCTGAGGCAGTTACAGGAGTGAACTTCCACCTAGTCTAAGTTAACTAGTCTATCAGTCTCCAGTTAACTGACTGAAATAGAGTGAAGTGAGGAGGAGATTAGGGAATCATGATTAAGGCGCTAGTCTGGTGATGATCGCAAGGATAATTCACATGATTTGGTTATGATCCCAATGTTCCATGGTAACAAAACCAATGCAACATCTAGACTCCACTCAACTAGTGAAACTAAAGTGAAAACTGAAGAGAATATTCTCCCTAAACTTTAGGAGATTGGATAAACACTAATAAACATAGGAAAAACCTTAGGAAAAATAAATCATAGGTGTGTGTGAAGTACTCCAACAATTACACCATAAGGAAATTGTCATAATTCAATTTTCAATCAAGCTATGATTTGACATTATAACATTAATAAATCAACACACGTTTTATTACACTAAAACCATTGAGACTTTAAAGTTAGGATAACAATTTAATATAAATTATTTGATCTTCCTAACTTCATTTTCTATTGCCCACTCATTAATAGAGTTCATTACCCGGTCCAAGTACCTTTCATTCTTCATCTATGAGTATCTTGTATGTAAATATATTAGGTTTTACACTTTCATCTTCCATCATTTTTAATACATCTTGGATATTCTTCTTTTCCAAACACTTGTAAAGAAATAATAACTGGTTATACTCAAAGTCAGTTAGAGAAAAACCTTCATCCTTCATTTTCTTAAAAACCTCTTAATCTTTCTCAACATTACATGTAGATTAGTAGTTGGTAAAAGAGTTCCATACGCTCGTTGTCCTGTCATGTCTGACAGTATACTTGCAAAGTACTTTTCATATTTAATGATGTCAGTTATCTTAGTGATCACGTTCAGCCAATATGCATAGTCTCTTTCATTCTTCTTAACTGGATTTTTCACCTCCAACCAATTTTAAACCTTGAGAACATGTTTAAAGATGCGATGGTTACAAAGATGCACAAAGGTGATGACAAATTCTCGTCCAGTTAAAACATTTCCATCAGCAAGCCCCTGTTTAGGTGAAGAGGGTAAATCAAAGTAATTACAGCTCAAAATGGTTGGGTATAATAGTCAGGCATTGTGAACTTCTTCTTTCTCAATTTCTACATCTAATAATAAGGATTGACATGACCTTCAACAGAGTTAGAGGGATCCTCCAATTCAGAAAACTAATCTTCTGAAGCATCTACCAAATCTTTGTCCTCCGTAACAACTTGGGAGGTGACCCCTCGCCCCACTTGTGCAAATTTGGGGTACTGGAAATGCCAATGCAATATGCCTCTTACAGGAGTGGACCCATTTGTTTCATCTAACCCAACAACATCGACTTTGATAGATTTGCATCTGAAACTCAAATGTGTTGCATTGTCTTTCCATTTCTCAAGTCTTCCTGCAGAAGATTTTATGTCAGGGTGGTATTTACCATGCACCCTTAGATGATTTGTTGTTTTTTGTAATGTCGACAAATTTTTTGGTATAAAACGCAATTGGCTGTGTCACTGGTCTTCCGACTAATGGAATAATACTAATTCCTGCCAGATTAAACCCTAACTCTCACCATATTTGAGTCGAACACATTTTCTAGAATTGAACCTTACATTGATCATAACATTATAGAGGGGATTAATTGAACCTAAAAAATTATTTCTTTAAAGATAAATTGTGTGGGGGAATGAGTTGAGTTGTGGCCCTCTTCCTATCAAGAGGGTCGATGGTTTGTTTTCCTAATAGAACTCAATCGCCCAACACAACGAAGGACATGAAGTTCCTCTTTTCTAAATGAAATCACACAAGTTCAATAATGCAATGAAGCATTCGTCCCATCATACAATATGAGCCATACTACTGCATCCATCGCAACAATAAAAATGATAATTTAAATTAATTTCTAAATTGTAATATGTTGGAAGTGACTAAGAAATTTCGTTATGTGCATACATCGATTCCCGATATCCATGGTTCATTGGGGATATTGAATCATTAACAATCATTATAATTCATTTCCATTTTTCCACAAAACCATCAAGAGTATATCAATTCAATTTTATAATACAAAACAGTTATAGAGGAACTTCTACAACTCTATTACAATTTAAAATGTACTAACATTCAACCAAGGTATAATTACCATGACCGATGAAGATGGATTGACGATGCTCTCGTCAACTAACATCCCTTCCTTCCTTCTCCTACTTGCTAATCTCTGAGACTTCATCGGTACCTCCTAGCCAACGCTAGGGGTACTCTTCTTCGCCCTTAGCCCCCCGAGCTGCAAAGGGGCCATGCACACAAATATAAATCCTCTAGCTCCTAGATTGTCTTACAAGGTAGAGCCAACACTCTCTCTCCATTTGGGTATCCCAACTCTCACAAGTAAAACCAGTCAAAAATTATGCAGCATAACTTTATTCATAATCAGTGTGATCCCTTTCCCATCGTTTTCCAATTTCTTTATAGGAGTTTCATTAATGACACATTTTGCTTGCACAATTAATTCAATTTTTAATTAAGTAATTTTTAATTATTCCCCACGTACACTTGTCACCATCTCCATAAGTTGCACAAGAGAATTCCATAATTTATTTTAATTAAAAGTCAATTTCCCTCACCTCTCCTAAAAGCACTCCTTAAACCACTCCTAGTTGTCTCTTTATTCCCCCTATTCCCAATTAATGACCGACGCCTTTCTAAATATGAGTTGAGTTAAAATAGGATTCTTCTCCAGTTAGACTAGTGTTAACTAGACTCTAGATACCATTCTATGCGTACACATTCTTTTATTCTTTATTTTTTTCTTATCTTAAATTCCAATTTGGTATTTTCTTCACACATGTGTATTGTATTAATTCTTTAGACTTATTTCATCTTTCTTAATTTCTTGAATTAATTTACCTCTTTCCTATTTTATTTAATTTGTAATTTAGTTATATTATTCTCACAAAGATTAGACTTAGGCTTAAATTTTAAATAGGCTTGGACTTTCATTTGGGACTTAAAATTAATAATTTCAATCCTTAAATAATGAATTAAATACAACAATGTTTAAAGATTTTACAAGGTTTAAATATTCGCTCAAGGTTTTCTAGGCCATCTAGATTCATTGACTCAAATGTTACTTTCATGAAATGCCCTTCAAGATGCACTCTGTGCTCCAAGGGTGACACTCGTCTTTGAATGGTTTTGGTAGTTTTCCAACCCTTGGAGTCAACACTCCATTTGGGCGACCTTGTGAGATACTAAGGGAATCTAAGGAATAAGGATCATGTCTTATTCTGTGCACCTTAGAAATCTTCATGAGCAACTTTCTTATTCTGCCCTCATGGCATCATGGATCTCTCAAACTAGGTAATCATTAACCTATAATTCGAGCCACGACGAGAGTGCTAATAGGCGATGTCAGGGACTTTGCCACACTTTTCCCTCAATATTTTGTGTATGCACATAGCCCCTTTACTCCTTATGTGAGTCATATTAGCAAGGAATCATCAGCCTGCGTCCGTCAATGAAACACTGTCAATGATCCATATATAAAATCATACTATAAATAATCATATGTCACATATGCATAAATAAAATACTCAAACCAATACAATCCACTCCTTGACTCAGTCTAGAGTCCAAGGAGGTCCATTGATGCCCTCAACATCCACAATCTGTCAAGTGTCCTGCACACTCAAGGAAACTCGTCAATAACATATGTCAATACATATATAAAAAATAACATAAAATCATAATCCATCAACATCATCATAAGAATCCATAAGAAAAATAATAACCATGTACTATAACCCGATCACTTGTATGCAAGTGTCCTCAAAGAATAAATCAATAACATGTTCTCGCAAGAGGAGGATGTTACACATTCATAAATGGGGTTTTTAAATTATGGAAAATAGAGAAAATATATTGTAGGTATTTGGGGGGGATGTTGGATACAAGAGGGTTTACAGATATTTGGGGGTATAAAAATGGGTATTTGGTAAAAATAAGGGATATTTGGTAAAAATACAAGTTTTTTGAATTGGAAAGATGTATTGGGAGGGGGGTTCAACGAAAGGATTTTGGGAGGTATTTTTCAATATCTAGTGAAATAAGAGGTATTCTTTAGTATGTCATGCACGCAAGTGCTATGTCATAGGATCACTAAGTGGAGACCCCATGGATAAGGTACATCTCAATAACAATACTCTCTTTGGAAGTTGTAAAGAGGCAACGAAATTTCTTAAAAACATGGGCATTAGGTGCATATCATATCATGCTCTTCATTCTTTTATATTTACAATGGAAACTAAAGGTAGAATCACCAATGTCCAAAATCTAGACATGATCAATATCACAAATAAAAATGTAAGGTAAAATAGGTCCTCCACATAAGATATTTAGGCACATTCCGACAATAAAAAAAATTCAAAAGATATTTCATTTTAAGTAATTATTTACGTTGCAATGGTGGCACACCTCACACATAAATGATCTTTGTAATTATCTCAATCTCAATTGATTCAATGGCTATGACGAATATAGAGGATACATGGTGTGAAAAAATACAAGGATGAAATTTAAAGCCAAAACTGAGCATAGACATGTAGGGAGTTAACCCATATTCCCTCAAAAACATTATGTATTATCTATGTCCAATCATATTCATCAATAAAAATACCCCCCATGGTTGTTCATGGATAATAAACAACTTGTGTTTTTTCTCATATTTCAAGGCAAAAGACAAGTCAAAAGGACATGCTTACATCAAACCATTATTCAATGAAGTGAATCAAACTTGAGAAGGTGTATAGGTATAGGATATATCAAGACCTATTTTGAAGGATATGTATTGTATATTGTATGGCTTATGTGCATACTCCACACACAATTATCTAAGATAGATATTTTTTCTAGTAATCATGTTAATTTATATGTTTATATATGTTATTATATTTGACATATTTTTGTGCCACTTTTCATGTTTTCACTAATATGTTTTCTATAAAAAACATTACATGTATGGTAACAAAATATATTGTGGATGAAAATATTATAGAAGTGTACAAAGGATTGGTGATATAAACACTAACATGTCAAGGGTATTTATCTCAGACTTGGATCACCTTTACATAAGCACAATACTCCCTTTCAATGGAAAATTTGACAGAGCCAATATGCCTATGACACTCGAAGATTAGTTGAGGGCATATGAAATAGAAAAGAAGAAGGAAATTGTATATTTTTCCAAGTGAAATGGGAACCTATATCTGATGATCCTAATTTTTTCAAAACCTACATGGATAAAATGACCATTGGGATGAAAATAAATTTGTATCTTATGGTATTCCATAATGGGAGAATAATAATTTTATCCACTTATTAGATCTTATGTGTATACTTAACAATTATTTATATTCTTTATGGAGGAAAATACCATTTTAAAAAGTGACAAATTTGCTATTAGGAGAGATCTTATGGTTTCAAAGTATAAAAAGGAACAATAAACATAAAAAATAAGTAGAGGAGAGGTTAGTCCCTCGTAGTCATTTAAAGAAAGCGATGTCCACAAATTTTGTATAAAAATTATCTATATCTAGTAGATGATATATTACGTGCGAATGTTCCTCCTTTATATGTGTAGTCTCTAGAATGTTTCTTCACTATAGGAAATATTGAGGAAAACATATTATAACCACATGAACATTGTAAAGTTATGTGAATTACATATTACTTATTGTCCATTCTAGTTTTATGTGGTATTAATCCAAAATGAATCCAAAAAATTAATAAATGGTTCACGAGACTTACTTCATACAAGCAATCAACAATATTGAGAGTTTAAACAATTACAATACATGGACCAAAAAACAAGAAGACAATAATGAAAGGAATTTTGAAGTGGGATGTTGGGACCAAAGGAAAAAATGTTAAAATGGGAAATTTAGGGACAAGAATTCTTGGCCTTTTAGAAAACCAACCAACCCAAATGCTAACAATATCCTCTTACAAATAAATTAAGAAGGGATTCTTTTGAATGGGTTTGTTTTGATAGAGTAGGAGAGGATGAGGAAGAAAATATTTTCAATGTGAGTTACTAAATGGCCCAAATATATTTCACATTGAAATGTAACTCTGTATTTGTTGAGAATAAAGATTTTGAAAATCCATTTGAATGTTTGTTTTACTGTTTGAGTTTCTAAAGTAAAAACTTTATATCTATAATGCTTTTAATTTCTCTGTAATTAATGAATTATATCTATAATGCTTTTAATTTCTCTGTAATTAATGAATTATTGTGTGACTGTATGAATATGGTTTATTATGAATATGTTTAATACCTCCACCATATAATTATTATGGTTAGGTTAATTCATACCATGTCCTCAAGATCGCTAATCATGCTTTTAATTTCTCTGTGATTAATGAATTATTGTGTGACTGTATGAATATGGTTTATTATGAATATGTTTAATACCTCCACCATATAATTATGGTTAGGTTAATTCATACCATGTCCTCAAGATCGCTAATCATTAGGTGGTCACTTTTTGAGGCAACCATATGCTGCATAAATTTAATTATGTTCGGTGATTTGTAAAATTATTTGGTATTTGTTGTTGTTCATCAACTAAACCATGAGAATTAATCTATAAAAACAACACTACCATACTCCCTTCTTTCCTTGCACGGTGAGATTAACCTACAACCAATTGCACCAAAATGTAAGAGGCTAAGGAATTTTGTTTCCTACATCACTCAATTTTTTGGTGGATTTGATAGTGTTCTATACCAAACCACAAATAAAATAGATTTACGTAGACTGTTATTAATAATTTCATTTTATGTATGTATGATCCTTGGGAACACATCCCAAAATGTTCTCTTGAATTGTTCATGCCAGAAACAACAATATGATATCATTTACAACCACATCTTGGGTATATCCATCCATAATTAGTTATTGGTATCATGTAAAAAGAAACAAATATGATTGTCGAATAAATTCTAGGAATCACTTTTAAACAGATAAGTAGAGTATACATTCAACCATACTTGTATACACCGGTGGAGTGTTGGTCTTAGTAATACCGGTAGAAAAAGCATAGATTTCCATGCACAAATAAAGTGTTCAAATCTACAAATAAAGTGTTCAAATATTGAAACCAAATATAGAAAGAGTTTATTTTATGTTAATGCATAATTAGTAGATAAGAAGGTATGCACATTTAAATTTCAAGCATTAACTTAATCATTTGTTAATATTGAAAGGGACTTGCATGCCGAATATGGGAATGTATGCGAATTAGAGAAATCACACATCTAAATATTGTAGAGTTTGGTATCGACAAAAAAAAAATTCAAGCCAAACACCATAGTTGGGTCCATATCCAGAGCCAAAGCTAAAAGATAGAGGCAAGAGCCAAAGTCAAAAGCTAGAGCCAAAAGCTATAATTAGTGTAAAATAGGGAAACAATTAGGGGCTAAATTAAGTTTATGGGCTAATTTTCTATGTTTTTTTTTTCGAAAAAATATTCACTCAAATTCTATAGGATAAAAAGTATTTTACTCTAAAAATCACAAAAAAAATCTAGAATATAGAATCCTTAGAAATTTAAATACTTTTACATAAACTTTTTCAAATGATTTATGGTTGAAATTTTTAGAATTAGTAAAATTTGACAAGGTTTCTACACTTTAATATATGTATAGATATTTAAAAGTTTCATTGGTGTCAAAGTTATAGCCAAGAGCCAAAGTTGAGAACCACATTCTAGAGAAGCAAGTAGGAGGAATATTAACAAAAGAAATTGGTTTCCTTAGAATATTTTGGAGACCAAAAAAACCTCTCAATGGAGAGGTGATATATTAAATGGATTTGAGTAAATAATAAATTATTAATAAGATTCAGTTCCTACAAACAATCAACAAAATTAAGAGCTTAAACAATGAAAATACAAGTGCCAAAACATAATAAGAGAAGAATGAAAGGAACTTTAAAGTCGAATGCTATTAGAAAATGATGAAAGAAAACGTTGGAGAATGTGGAATTAGTGGATAAGGATGCTTGGATTTTTAACAACCCAACCAATCCAAAAATTGCCTATATAATCTAGAAATTGATTCATAATGGGTTCTTCTGAATGGGTTATTTTTGGTAGAGTACAAGAGGTCTGAAATAAAATCTAGTTTCTATGTAAATTGTTGAATGACTTAGAGAACCACCAAAATGAAATGAAAATCTACATTGATCGAAAATAAAAATGAAGAAAATTCATTGAAATGCCAATTTACCAATTTGGGTTTCCAAAGTAAAAGGTTTATTACTATGATGCATTTAACTTCATTATGATTGATGAATTTCTATGTAACTATATGAATTTGGGTTATTGTTTATACTTAGATGTTAATTAATCCCTCCACCATCTAATTTCTTGCTAGGTTAATTCTTATGTATGTTAACCATCTCCTTGGGATCATTTATAGGGATAATTTCTAATGTATTGTAAATTCCATACAACATTTCAAGATCACTCTAAATAATATCGTACATATTTTGGTTATATTTCTAGAATGATATCTAAATGCAATTGCTTATCACTAGTACATTATGACTCCCACAATCTTAGGACCAATTAGGTTTCCTTGATCAATTTAATAATAGTGTAGTAAGTCATTGTACATCAACTTATAATGATGTTATTAATTTTCTTAATCCCTTGAATAAATTTCAAGACACTAAAAATTGATTGCATTCATAATGCTCTAATTGGCAGGTCAATATAATTGTTTCTGAATTATAAAAAACTTAAATAATAATTCATCTTTGAGACACATTATCTTTTTCCAAGGCATAGTGGTTTCCAAAATCTTCATTCTATTCTAATAAAATTCTCTCGATGTGTTTCATAGTTGTGTATTACTAGAACACATGTATGTGAATGTATAGACTAGTAACAAGTTTGAAAGATGGATATGAGTGTTTTTATGAAATATACCATGTTATTTTTCTATGTAAAGACATTTGAATGTGTACTCAAATGTGTTTTTGATGTATCTTAGCTTCAATGTATGTGAATGCTAGAGCTATTGTTGAACCAAAACCATGTCTTATGGTTACACATTATAATACACAAAGTACGTTATGTAATTGTCTTGGTAACAAATTTTACATATAATAGTAAGCACACATGTATATGTTAGTTGACAACCCCCATCCACAATAGATGACTTTAATTTCTTGGATCCCTTCTTCACAAATGGGTATTAGTATTAACATCGTAGGTGTTAGAATATTGAGACATATGGATACAAATACAACAATACTATCATCCTATCCATAGAACAATAACATTTAATCATAATAAGAAAGAGATGAGAGAAAAATATTACACCAGATATATGTGGTAAACCCCCAAAATAGGGAAACATCCACAGGAAGGTAGAGTCTTCCTTATTCTTCATAAATCTCCAATCTTACACTTGAGCTCCCACACATACCACTCCATCTTCACATCATTCCAATGTATGATCACTATGTGATCCTTTATTTCCATGTACCTCATGGGTCTCTCTTACCTATATTATATACCAATAGGTATGGAGGAATTACATCCCAAAATACATGCGGGATAAATGTGATTTCACTTCTTTATATAGTGAATGATAACAAGAGTATATTAGTTCATGATGCATGTGGGTTAACTTTTTTACATAAAAGTAGACATTATTGCCTTCCAAATTAATATATTCCAACAATACCATACAAGTCATCATTACATATTCCAACAATAGGAAGCTAAACCAAGTAGTGAGTAAGTGTGAAGTTAGAGTTCACAACAGCATCATTTTATGCATGTTGATAATTAGAAGTAAAATAATTTATTCATAACTATATAAGTTGAAACTTGTAGCTACAAAATCTCATTCATACATACTAGAGGAATTGCAGTGTAATTTACTCAAAATTGCACCAAGAATAGAGATATCCCTTCATGCATGTTAGAAAAGAGAAAATAAATAAGATTCTACTTATCCTAATAGAGAAACATATATGTTTTCCATAGATGATCCATGTGGATGAAATGTGTAGGATATAATCCTCACATTTATGGATCAAGTATACAGTTAAATTATTATGCCTTGTTTATTTTTGTACCTATTTAGTTTATGCTATGATTACCCTTTTCTCATGCACAATTGTATGAAACATTACTTACCATAGAACATGCAACATGTTATATAAAAACGATTTGCATTTATAAGTTGTATGACATCAAAGGAGATTTCCATGGCTATCATTCCATGGTGGTGTCAAGAGTTTGTATGTTAGAGAACAAACTTCCCACAAGATTCATGGAGTCTTTGATTTATTTTGAAATTCACTTAGTTCATGAGATTTAATTAACAAGATTCAAGATTGTAATCATTTAATTAGTATTCTTATTACACAGGTACGTGGAAAATTTGAAGTGTTTGGTTTTTCGAAGGAAAAAACTAAAATAAATTGTATATGATTTATTAAATTATGCTAGTGAATACATCAAGAAAATGTATGATACTCCAAGTAGAATGATTTGATACGATAATTAAAATGAGAAAAAAAGGGAAATAAAATACTCTAAATCCATGAAAACATATGAATGATAACAAACAAGACAATGATTTTATTTTTATTTTGGATAGAACATATTTTTACTAACTTAATATTAATTTTATTTCATATTTTTTTTTTAACTTTAAATGAATACATCAAAAACTCATAAATGAATGTCAATAACAAATAAACAATTCCATCATCACGTGTGATATCAAAAATAAATAAATGAAAAAATAAAAAAAAAATACTTTAAACAATTTAACAATATAAATATGAGATTATCAATAATTTTAAAAATATGAAATTACCAATATTTTTTTAACTTTAAATGAATACATCAAAAACTCATAAATGAATGCAATAACAAATAAACAACTCCATCATCATGTGTGATATCAAAAATAAATAAATGAGAAAATAATAAAAAATACTTTAAACAATTTAACAATATAAATATGAATATGAGATTATCAATAATTTTAAAAATATGAAATTACTAATAATTTTCATCATCATGTATGATGTTAAAAATAAATAAATAAGAAAATAATAAAAAATACTTTAAACAATTTAACAATATAAATATGAGATTATCAATAATTTTAAAAATATGAAATTACCCATCATTTTAAAAGAAAATATTCCATAACATATTCAAATAGTTGAATGGAAAACTAGATCATATAAAAATATAAGCTAGATGTAACTTATACTTGCATGATACACTGTACATCAAAATGGAATAACTAATTTGTAATAAACTTTTAGTCAATTTTTCAATTTCTATTACATGTTTAGTTAGTTTATCACATGTACTAACTTATTATTATTTGAATCTCTAAACATATCACACAATGGAATTTAGAATGTTAAAATTTTTACATAAGAAAATGATTAGAGAGTAAGGAGTCATAGTTATCATTTATATAAATTTCAATTTTCTTTAATATTTCAAAGAAGACAAGTATAAGGAATATGATTAAATACAAATGAGTTTTAAGGTGTAATGTATAAGATGAATATTTTTTTTAATAAGGTGTAATATATTTCAAAGAAAACAAGTATAAGGAATATGATTACATACAAATGAGTCCTAAAGTGTAATGTATAAGATGTATATTTTCTTAAGATGTAATATATAAGATGGTATATTTTCTTTAATACTATATTATATATTAAATTAAATAGTATATATAAAAATTATAGTATATATTAAATAAAGGAATTTATTAATCTTTTCTATAATATAACGTTTTTTAATGAAGAAAAAAAACCCTATTATTATGTTAATTTATAAATAAAGTGTATTTTTAAAACCTATTAAATTTCAAAATTATCTTATAAATATAATTAAATTTAAATATAAATTTTAATAATTAAAAAAAAAATATTTCACAAAATTAAATTGTATGGTTATCATGAAAAATCTAGTGACCCAACCAAGCTTAGCACTACCTATATCCTCTAACAAATTGTTTTTGAATGAGTTCTTCTAAGTGAGTTCATTTTTTTGTAGATTAAAAGAGATGCAGAAGAAAATCTAGCTACTATGTAAATTGTCAGATGGTCTAGAGAGCCATCTACATTTGTCAAGAATAAAGGCTAAGTAAAGTCATTCAAATGTCGGTGTTCTTATTTTTATTTTCAAGGTAAAATCTCTATGTCTATGATGCATTTAATTTCATTGTAATTGATGAATGGTTATGTGGTTATATGAATCTAGATTGTTGTTTCTACCTGAGTGTTAATTAATCCCTCCACCATCTAATTTCTTGCTAGGTTAATTCACATGTATGTTAACCATGTCCTTGGAATCAATGATGTGGATCATTGCTAATGGATTTCAAATTTGCTACAACATTGGAAGATAACTTTGAAACACATCATATCTATGTTACTTGAATTACTACAATGATATCTAAATACAATTGCCTAGAACCTATGCATTCTAACTCCCATGGTACTAAGATCAATTAGGTTTCATAATATCCTTGCTCAATTTGATAATAGTGCAGGAAGTCACTGGACATCCACTTACAATGCTGTCATTAATTTCCTTTTATCCCTTGAATGATGTTTTTAACCTTTCATGACACTAAAAATCGATTGCATTGATAATGCTCTAAATGGTAGGTTAATATATTCTTTTGTGCATTGTCACAAACCATACATAATAGTTCATCTTTCACTTAAATTGTCTTTTTCCAAGGCATGGTGGTACCCACAATCTTAATTTTGTTCTACTTGAAGTGTTCCACCCAAAATTCTCTCAATCAAAGTGTTTCATAATTGTGTATTGCTGGAACATATGTATGTGAATGCACATATTAGTAACGAGTTTAAAAGATGGATATTCTTATTTTTGTGAAATGGAGTATGTTATTTTATTATGTATATAAATTTCGAAGATAGAAAATGCATACATATATAATTGGCTATTCAAGACTAGTGTGTATTCAAATCTATCTTGGATGTATCTTATCTTGAATATATATGAATGGTGAATATATGGATAAACCAAAACCAAGTCCTGTGGTCATACATTATAATACACAGAGTATGTGATGTGATTTGCTTGGGAACAAATTTTACATACAATACGAAGAACCCATTATATTTTATTCAATCCCCCACAATAGATAACCTTAATTGTTTGCATCCCTTCTTGAAAAATTAAAGTGTTGGGTTTTGAATTATATGTGTGCTAATAACATGTTAGGATTAACCATTTATACTCTCAAAGGTTGAGATATTACTATCAATTAAAACATAGTGCACTTGATTCTATTGATGAGTATTGGTCTTGGAACCATAGGTAATCAAACCAAGTAATGTTTATGTGTGAAGTTAGAGTTTGCAAAACCATTATTTTATGTTTGTTGATGATTAGAAGAAAATGTATTTATTCATGGCTACATAAGTTGAATCTTATGGATAGAAATAATGGAGATATCACATCATGCCTTTAGAGAAGAGCAAACAAAGGAGCCTAATAGAGAAACAAACTATGATTTCCATAAATGATCCATGTTGATGAAATGTGGGGATATGATATTCATATTAAGTGATTAGGTATGCAATTAAATTAATTTTCTTGTTTATTTTTTTACTTATTTAGTTTATACTATGATTACCCTTTGCTCATGCATGATTGTGTGAACCATTACTTCTCCTGAGACATGCAACATGCTATATAAAAAGGATATGTATTTATAAGTTGTATGACATCAAAGGAAATTTACATAGTTATCATTACATGGTGGTGCCAAGAGAATGTCGAGATTGTTCATATGCTAGAGAAGGAATATCCCACAAGATTCATGGACTTGTCAATTTGTCTTTGAATTCACCTAGTTCATGAGATTGAATTAACAAGAATGGTCCCATTTCATTGGTGTTCTTCTTACAAAGGTACATGAAAAATTTGAATAGTTTTGTTTTCCAAAAGGAAAAACCATAAGAGTACATTGTATATCATTATTTTTATTATGATAGTAAGTACATCATTAAAATTGATGACACCCCAAGTAAAATTCTTAAGGACAACCATTGGAATGAATCATAAGAATGACAAAGGGAAAGGCAATGATCTTATTTTAATTTTATACAAAACATGTTTTTACCAACTTGAAATATTTATTTGATCTTATATTATTTTGTGATTTTATAAATACATCAAGAAATTCATAAATAAATGAAAACAATAAATTTATTATTTACAATGTAAAGAAGAAATTCACCATGTATTGAACTTTCCAAGGAAAAAACTTTGGAATAGGTTGGAAGAGATAAAAGTGCCTCTTGAGTTGAGGGTTGCTGCAATACGGATGTATGAGAACGTTATTGCTAAGTTTAAAAATACTGAGAGCTGGTTAAAAGAGATTAACTGCAATATAGGAGTCAAACAAGGTTGTCCCTTATCCCCTACCCTTTTTGGCATATACATTGACAAGTTAGAAGAATGCTTGGAAAAAGTAGTTTGTGTCGGCCCTACTCTCACTAGTATAGTCATCAATATTCTTCTTTATGCCGATGATATCGTTCTTATGGAAAGCAATCTCCGTGATCTTCAAAACCAACTAAGAATAATCAAGGATCTTTTCTCCAATATGGGTATGATTGTTAATACTGATAAGACTAAGGTCATGATTATTAAATCCAATAAGATCCCTTATGATACCTTTGTATATGACAAAAACAACTTGTAGGAAGTGACTTCATACAAATATCTTGGAATTGATATTCACCACAAGTTCAATTGGAATTATAGCATTGATAAAAGGATTATTGGGGATGGAAAGCTTAATATGGGCTTGAAAACAATTGTAAATCAACTGATCTTTGGAGTTGGAATAAGAAGAAACTCCTCTTTGAGACTCTTGTTACATCTGTTATTATTTATGGATGTGAATTCTCGGATAAGAAGAAACTCCTCTTTGAGACTCTTGTTACATTTGCTATTATCAAGACTTTCCTTAGCTATAACATTTTGTTGGCATAAATGACTTGAATGTAGTGAGTATGGAACCTGTAAAAGTAAAAGTAGAAAGAAATTTCGATTTCTAAAATCATTGGTAGAATTATCTAGTTGCTTTATCTTTTAGGTACCCAGTATTTGTACACTTTGGAAAGAGATGCAATCATTTTCTCAATTTAAAAAGGAAATGTGAACTATTGCATGCTTTGAAGAATGTAATATTGATTTAAAATAGGTATGTGTTTTCTCTTTCAAGATCACTAATTTAAATAGAGAAAAGATAGGGTATGTATAAGAGACATCAATTAAGGTATGTAATGAATTTTTTTTTCACATGAATACATTAAGATGTAACCAATCATCTTAGGGAACTTTTCCTCCTTGAAGGTCACTTTCATTATAGATTTTATTTTCCCAAATTAAATGGTTAACATGAATATTTAAAATGAAGATCGACTAACACACAACATTTATTATTTAGTTTAATAATTTTTTTCTTATGATATATAATTTTTTTTTTCTTCCTAATGGATTGAATTTATATTATAAAAGCATCCATTATCCCGCAAACAAGGAGTCTCATACAACAATTTGGTGTTGCTTGGTAGTGACCTTAAAAATAGATTATTATTGTTATTGTTATTAATAAAAAAAAATTAATAATTTTTTTTATAAATATTAAAAAATTTCCTTTTCCTTCATTAATTTTTTTTAATTTTAATTTTTATTTAAATATGATAAATATAATTTATAAAAATTTCGAAAATCATTATACAATTAATGAAATATACAATATTCATCACTTTTAAATATAAATATATACAAGCCTTTATATAATATTAAAATTCATACAACTACGATATGAAAATTCCATAATACAAATATAGTTATACAACCAAGAAATTTTTTAGTAGTATATTAATTAATCTTTCACCATTTATCCATATAATTTAATAATTTAAACTACATTAATTTATATAGTTATACAACTAAGACATTGTTCACTTGTAATAAATTAATTAATCTTTCACTCTCTATTCACATAATTTAATAATTATCATCAATTTATATACAATATTTTAATATTCAAATATTTTATTTAATAATTTATAAATATTATAATAATTTTTTTATATTAATATATTTTTATATATATTTTAAAAATAATAAATTTCATTAAATATTATTTGTTTTATTTACATGACGATTGAAATTATTAAATATTATTTGTTTCTTTGACATGACAATTGCTTTTACATATGAAATAGAAAATTAAAAAATATATATTTTCATAAAAATAAAGCTTGCTTTTTGACATTTATAATATTAACAAGTTTATTGACACATGCTATAATGTTCCTACCTATAAGCAAATTCCCAACGTGTTATTAGATAATAACCTCGGTTTCCATCTTCACACACAACCTACTTCTCTTTGTTATAAATGTTAAAGTAACAAGGGGATTCAATAATTATGTTTATGTGAATTAATAAAAGGATTTTTATCTTTATTATTTGGAAGATATAGATATATTAATTTTTATTTTTTTTAAGTTGAGTGATGTAAATCAATG
>ML789255.1:593243-609642 GCA_009831015.1 Picea engelmannii
TTTCATTGATTAATTGAACAAAGTGTGGTTTTGCTTCCCCAACCTCCAAGTGGTGTCTTGCCTGAGGAGTTGGTTTTACATTCTCTCTATTTCATAAGTTGGTATCAGAGCATCCCTTCTTGAGGAGACAATTGATTTAAGGCGTGATGGAGGAGCATCCCTTCTGGAGGAGAGATTGTTCGCAGCTCATGCTAGAGGAGTGTCCTTGATGGAGGAGAGATCGCTCGCGGCTCCCTGCTGGAGGCAGATCACTGGTGTGAATATTCATTGTTGGAAAATCGTTTTTGAGGGTTCACTGGAGGATTTTCGTTGGAGTCGTTGTTCATTGTTGCTGGGGTGGATTCAATCCCGGTCTCCATGTAATCGTTGTTGAGGAGGATCATTGACATTTGAGGATAGTCATTGTTAAGAAGACCTCAATATCTCATATTAGAAATTCTTGATATGCTGGGTTCCAAGCATTGTTTTCGATCTCATCATCATCAACACTGCTAGTATTGCTATTGTAGCTACTGTCAGAGGAAAACTCAGAAGTTGAAATCTCAGATAACTGAAGGCTATCTTGATAGCATAGACTCGCTCACTTCTTCTAGAACTTCTAGGAGTCGATCTCGCTTGTTATGTGAGAGAGAAATCGATTTGGTTTCTGCAGAGGAAAGATTGTATGTGAATTCGCACAGAGGAGAGGCTGAGAAAGGTGGTCTCCAAGTGATCTCTCAGGTTTGCAGAGATTACATTGTTGAGTAGCGGGATTTAATTGACAATGCCAGAGTTCTTGAAACATCTTCTGGTATCATATCTTGCTGCGAGTTTGTTGTGTGAAGGAGTTTGCAAGGATGGCGAATCCGTTGGCAGAAACCTACCTCAATGAAGCAAACAAGTTAGATGACTTGAATTTCATCAATTGGAAATTCAAAATGCAGACCTTGATGGAAGGTTATGGTGTATGGACGATCATGAAAGAAGATGAAGTGTGACCCGATGCAACTGCAGGTGCGACAACGAAATAAATCCTAGATTGGGATGAGCGGGGGAACAAATCCAAGGTACTATTGAGAATGTCTATTAAGGATAGCATAATTCTGCACATTAGAGATGATAAGACTTCTAGTGAAACCTGGAAAGTACTTACAGATCTGTATTAGACTAATAATACAAATCGCATTCTTTTCCTAAAGAGTAAATTGCTAACTATTAAAATGGATATAAATGAGAATCTTAGTACTTTTCTTGGGTGAATTAAAGACATGAAAGATAAATTGGGAGATATAGGAGAAAAGGTGTCAAACACTGATCTTGTCACAATTGTCCTAAATGGAATGCTATAGGACTATCAAATGTTTATAACAGGCCTTGCAGCAAGGGAGAGAGCTCCTACTTTTTAGGAACTAACAGGTATATTGTTGCAAGAAGAAGAGAGGCTTGTGAATTTGAAGCCTCGGAATTCAAACTTAGCAGTATGGACCAAGAAGAGATTCTCTAAAGGGAAACCAGGAGAAGGAGGCAAAGGAGGAAGTTCATTTTAGAGGAAGTCATTTCTAAAGCCAAATCATGGTATGTCATCTAATATAAATGAACCTATGTGTTTCTAATGTTGTCGGACTAGGCATATTTCCAAAGAATGTTATAAGAAGAAAATGATGAGGCTAGGCATAAAAATAGAAAAAATTTAGGACATTTTGCAGAAGAAAACCTGAATATTGATCTGAAAGATCTCAAATTGTTTGTGTCTAATGTTGCACTGTCTGTTGAAACTGACGATGTTGATGCATGGTTTTTTTTTATTATTCTGGAGCTTCAATTCATATGACATGTAATGAATTGGTATATACACTTTAAAGAAACACATAATGGTGCCCATATTTATCTTGGAGATGATCGTTCTTATCATATCAATGGATGTGGAGATATTCTAGTAACACTTTCGAATGGTACTGTCAAACACATTCAAAATGTTGTGTATGTCCCTGTGATAAAGAAAAACTTGATTTATGTGTCCACAATTACAGATCAGAATTTGAAGGTTGAATTATTCAAGACACATTGTATAGTGAAGGACTTGCAGGATCATTACAAAACTGTTGACTCAGGAGTCAGAGTTGGAGGTATGCACAAACTTGATGTCACAAGCAAGAATCATCAATCATTGAATTTTGCAACTATGCCTACATAAACTCTTTGTCACCAAAGGTATGGTCACATTAATTATCATGATTTCTTGTTATTACAAAAACAAAGAATGGTTGAAGGACTCCCTATGTTGAAAAATGAGTACGCTACTTGTGAAGGTTGTGCATTAGGAAAGATGCACAAAGATTAATTCCCTTATAATATTGATAGGAGAAAAAGAGATTTATTAGAACTTGTGCACACTGATGTTTGTGGACTAATGCATACAAGGTCGTTAGCAGGTGCTTATTTTTTTTGTTATTTATTGATGAATGCATAAGATACACATGGGTTTATTTCCTTAGGAAAAAGAGTGATGTTTTTGAATACTTCAAGGAATTTGAAAACATGGTGGAGAAGCAAGCAGGAAAACCCATCAAAATCGTCCACTCGGATCAAGGGGGATAGTACAGATTGGAGAACTTCATAAAGTATTGCAAAGATCATCGAATAGTACAACAATTTACAATACCCCACACTCCACAACATAACAAAGTTGTAGAAAGGAAAAATAGAACTCAGGTGGAGTGTGCACGAAGTATGATGAAAGGTAAGAATCTCTCAAAAATATTTTGGGCTGAGGCTATTAACACTGTTGTTTATTTAAAGAATAGAAGTCCAACAAGGTGTCTTGATCAGAAAACTCTTTTTGAAGTCTTGTATGATTCTAAACCAACAATTAATAATTTGAGGATATTTGGGTGTAAGGATTTTGCACACTTTCCAAAGGAGAACAAGAAGAAGCTTGATGCTAAATCTATCAAATGTATTTTTATAAGGTACTGTTCAGAATTTAAATCATATAAATTTTTTGATCCATCTACTCACAAAGTTTTTGCAAGTAGAGATGTAATTTTCCATGAACAGACAGAAGGAAACAATGAAGAAAACAATCATGAAGGATATCATGTACTTCTTGAAGATGAAAAGGTCAAAGAAGAGAAGCACCAGTAAGAAAAGGCACCCAGTGACATGAATACATCCAACAGTGAAGAAGAATCTTCACAAAACAAAGAAGAAGTCGCCAGCCAATTGAGAAGATCTTCACGACAGGTTCATCCACATGAAAATTATAAATATCATGCCTTGATAAGTAATATTTCAAATTTCATAGAACCCATGGTTTTTAATGAAGCTAATGAACATGAAGAGTGGAGAAAAGCAATGGAGGAAGAATATGACTCTATAATGAAAAAAAAAACTTGGGAATTGACTAAATTTCCTAAAGATAAAAATCCCTTGGGATGTAAATGGATATACAAACCTAAATTCAAAGAAGATGGTAGTATAGATAAATATAAATCTAGATTGGTGGAAAAAGGGTATTCACAAAAATAGGGCATTGATTATGCATAAACATTTGCACCAGTAGCTAAATTAAACACTATAAGAATGTTAATTGCACTAGCTACAAAATACCATTGGAAGCTTCATCAATTAGATGTAATGTCTTCTTTTCTGAATGGTGAGTTAAAGGAGGACGTTTACCTTACTCAACCAGACAGGTTTGTGAAAAGTGGTCAAGAACATTTAGTATGTAAATTAAGGAATCATTGTATGGACTGAAACATGCACCTAGGTCATGGTATGAGAACATAGATTCCTTCTTTCTTCAACAGGGTTCTATGAGGAGGAAAAGTGATCCAAATCTGTATACCAAGTTTGATCAAAAGGGGCATGTTGCATTGATTTCCTTATATGTTCATGATTTAATTATTAGAAGAAATTCATAAAAATTGATTAGTGGAATTAAGAAGAAGATGTCACAGGTATTTGAAATGAAAGATCTCAAGGTGAGTTACATTACTGCCTCAGTATTGAAGTTTGGAGAAATGATGGTCAAACCTTTGCGTCTCAAGGTAAATATGTCAGAGAAGTACTTAAGAAGTTTGAAATGGATCAGTGTAACGTGTCTTATGTTTCAATGCAACATAACACAAAACTTTACTGTAATGATAGTTGGAAGGAGGTAAATGATACCGTGTATAGATAGATGGTGGGAAGATTGAACTATCTCACTACAACCAGACCTAACATAGCATACTTTGTTAGTGTGTTAAGTCAGTTTATGGCTAAACCTCTAGAAATCCATTGGAATGCAACAAAATGGGTACTCAGGTATCTCAAAGGCACAATTGATTACGGTATCAAATATATTGATTCATTCAATGTTGAGTTGACAGGTTACTCAGATTCAGACTGGGTTAGCAATCCAGATGACCAGAGATCTACTACGGGTTATGCCTTTGACATTGTATCCGAGATTGTTTTATGGAAGAGTAAGAAGAAACCTATTGTATCTTTATCATCCACTGAAACAGAATATAAAACATTGTATGAAACAACTTGTGAAACTATTTGATTGAAAATACTACTTCAAAATATTTTCGTTTATTAAATTGATATACATCTATATTTACCTAGATGTATCCTATATTATAAATGACTATATTATAAATGAGATGCAAAATGCCATATATATAAGTCTTTTAATGAAAAATATTTAATCAATGAACTATAGTGATTTAGAATATTTTTGGGCTCTCGTTCACATCTATTATCCAAATTTTATGGTTTGAAGTTCGCGTTGTTTATAATCCCAAAGTTCCTTTTTCCCATTATAGTTTTAAATATTTCTACTAGTGACGTGGCCGGTTTCCATTATCCACATACTGACCTTGGCCCGGGGAGATTCCCCATTCATCTCGACCAAGGAGATTATATCGGTTTGCAGCTGAAACCTTTGTCAACGCTTTGCTTAGGTTTGAAGGCTTTTCTTTTGGTGGAGGCGGCAAAAGTGGTGGTGGAGATTAAGATGAGCGGTGCCGTAGCAAAAAGGGAGGAGGTGTAGAGAACTCTGGTAAGATTAAGGCGATAGGCGAGACGGTGGAGGAGCTGAAGCGGAGAGTGAAGGTGGTGACTATAGCGGCGGCTCCCGCCGTCTCAAACAAGGGAGCAGTATGGAAGAATTTGGATGCGTTTGTTCAGTACTTTTGTTAAATTATTAGAAGAATATAATAAGAATATAGCCTTTCTTTGGGGGAGGATTGTGAATGGTTAATTTTGAGAGGGTGGATTATACTTCCCAGTGGAAGGATTTCAGAGTGATCAAGCGGCAAACTTGTCTTTGATTGTTAGAATTGGGAGATTCATTTTGAGGAAAAGCTGCATCACATGACGAATGAATTCATACGTTTAACTGTTCCTTGTTTCTGAATGAATTCATACATTAATTATGACCAATTCTCTCCCCATACTTTCACAGGAACCAAAGAGCATGCATATGAAAATCAAATTGCTTATATGGATCATGGCACGATAAAGGTAAATTGCATATGAGATATTTCAGTGTAATCAGTCAGCCTGTGCCTTTTTCCGCTCGCTCTTTGATTGTATTGTTTTAAATGAGGAGGATTATCAGACTCTGGTTGTAATTTCATGGGTGCACATTTCATGTTTGGATGGCCTCTACTGTATGAGCCAATTTGTTGATAATCTGGCTAGAGTTAAGGTCGCCACCAAACTTTGGTTAAAGTCCTACATGGAAAAGTCCAAAGCTGAGATGAGAGAAACTGAAGAGAAAATTGCCAATCTATATAAGGAATCGGAAGGACGCTCTCTTTCCTATGCCCAACTTCTATAGCTAAGATCCCTTGAATTTGTAAGGCAAGGCATCTTGGATAAAAAATAGAAGACATAGAGATTTAAGAGTAGAGTGGCTTGGCTTAAAGTCGGGGACAATAACTCCAAATTGTTCCACTGGTATTCGAATTTTCGGAAGAATATGAATACCATTTGGGAAACTAAAGCATGCGATGATTCGATGGTAAGTTCATTCAAAGAGAAGGCTGCGTAACCTGTTCATCACTTCCGAGATTTATTCCAAGCTCCCAGGGGATATCTCATTCAAGAGATCTTATAGGTAATTTAAAAATTTCATCCAGTGATCAACTAGGATATGAATCTCTTTTTTGTGCAGGGATGATTTTAGGAGCTAAATTTAACTAATGGTCTAATTTTCCATGGTTTTTCCCAAAAAAAATTTAGCTATTCTAAAAATGATTCCCCAATTTTATAAGATAAAATTATTTTACCTTAAAAATGGCCAAAATTTTATACAAACTATATAAAATCCATATAAATTTGAATATTTTTACAAAAATATAGCTAAACATTTTATAGTTGGCATATGAAGGATAGTAAGATTAGCCTTCTACATTTTAAAATAATTTTTCATCCTTAAAATCATCCTTGCTCTTGGGGAGGAAGTAACAAAGCCCAAGGTGCTCACAGCTCTTTCCTCCATGCAGAAAGGGAAGAGGCCAAGCTGGAACAGTTTTACAGTTCAATTTTTCACCGACTTCTTTGACCTTTTCAAGAAGGTTTTACTTAAATTAGTAAAGGAGTTTCAAAACCTTAGGCAAGGTGAAAGGTTCCTTCAATTCAAATTTCATAACCCTAATCCCCAAAATTCAGGATGGAGCATCCTTTGGGGATTACATGCTCATTTCATGCTGCACTACTGTTTACAAAACTATAATGAAAGTGATTGCTAGAAGACTTACGCCCATTCTCAGTGACATAGTTGCATAAGAGGAGTTTGGGATCTTAAGAAACAAACAAATTCATTATATTGTCGCTATAACCCAAGAAGTTCTCCACTCCATCAAAAAGTATAACCAACTGATAATAGTCCTCATTGGATCTTTCTAAGGACTATGATCATGTTAGTTGGAACTTTCTTTGTCTTGTTCTTATCCAAATAGGGATGGCCCTTCCCATGGTCAATTGGATAATGGGTTGCATCTAGTATATCTTCTTTGCAGTCCTGATCAATGGTGCTCCTCCCAACTTCTTTTGGGAATAACAAGGGTTAAGGAAAGGTTTCTCTCTTTCACATTTCCTTTTCATTTTAGTCATTGAATCCATAAGTAAATTGTTATCGGAGGTGAGGATGTTGGGGGAATTAGAGAATTTAACATATCTAATAAAGAATCTATTTCCCAACTTTTATTCATTGACGATGTCCTTTATTTCACTAAAGGGTATTATCATTTTAGTAATTGAATCCGTAAGTAAATTGTTATAAAGATGGTCATGATGAGTTCTAATGTTTCGAGAAGATGGCAGCTTTAGAGGCAATGATGAAGAAGAACAATATCAATATTGATTCTAATTCTTCTTCTTCTTCTCATGGGCATGCACTTTATGCTTTTGGTTTCTCCTTCAATACAACTTCTACTTCTTCTTCTGATGAGTGACTTATTGATTTTGTAGAATCTTATCATATGGCTAAGGATAGAGACATATTTTCTTCTCTAAATGAATGTAACACCAAGAAAATATTTGTTGGTGATGATAGATCTCTAAGTGTTGAAAGATCTGGAATAGTTCAAGTAGAAAACAATCATTTCAATGATGTGTTATGTGTTCCAAGTCTTTCTTGTAACCTTCTATTAGTATATCAAATCACTCATTCAGGTGAAGGTAAAACCATAGAGTTTTCACCTCACGAAGTTGTAATCAAGGATCTAAAAGATGCTAAGCATGTTCTTGCAACTGGAATTGTTGATGATATTACTAGGTTTTACAAGTTTGACAACTTTGGGTCATCATCTTTTTCATTAGATTTTGTTGCTCATAGTGATAACTTGAGAAAACTTTGGCACGAGCGGTTTGGTCATATAAACTATCTCTAATTACAACAACTATGTAATCAACAGATGGTGACTCGTATTCCTTTTGTTTCATGCAGAGATGGTGTTTGTGCCGGTTGTGTTCTTGGCAAACATCATCAGGATAGTTTTGACAAACGTGCCTCTTGGCACGCCTCATGCCCTTTGCATCTTGTTAACAATGATTTTTGTGGTCCACTTTCTTCTCCTTCTTTTTCTAGGTGTAAGTATTTCTTAACTTCCATTAGGGACTTTTTTAGACATACTTGGGTTTACTTCTTAAAACTTAAGGGAAAGTTTTTGACAAGTTTTTGGCCTACGAGGCCCTTGTAGAAATGCAATCTGGACATCAAATTCAAAAGGTAAGAACAAACAATGGAGGCGAATATGTAAAAAATAATTTTACAAGTTACTTCACTACAAAGACCATCCAAATGAAACACATTGTTCCATATACACCAAAACAAAATGGTGTTGATGAGAGAAAGAATCACACATTAAAAGAAATGGCTAATTATATGATCCAATCTAAGGGATTAAGTCTGAAGTATTGGGCGAAAGCAATCAACTATGCAAATTACATAGTAAATCTCACTCCCACAAAGTCTCTTAAAAATCTAACACCAGAAGAAGCTTGCAATAAAATTAAACTAGATGTAAGTCACTTCCATGTATTTGGCAGTATAGCATGGGCTCACATTCTCGATGAGAAAAGGAAAGCATTGCAGCCTAAAAGCGAGAAGTGTATATTTGTTGGTTATTCTGAAGATGTCAAAGGTTATAGACTTCTTCAACCACATTGTAATGAAATTATTATTAGAAGAGATGTTAAATTTGATGAAAATATCTTGGCCCACGAGCCTAATTCGATGATTGTGCCTTCTTCGGCCTGCGAGCTATCTTTGGCATTTGTGCCTTTTTCTGTTCCTATTCTGGCTTCTTCTTCACATGATGACAATAAGGATGAAAATCCACCTCTTCCTGCTCGCCTTCCATTAGATGAGTCCTTTGAACCTGAACCAACACGAACTCCACTGCTTCCTAGATGGGTCTGTTCAACATGAGAAGCAATTGGTTATTGTAATATACTAGATATAAAATGTATGCAGAACATAAATAAAATGCTAGAATGGAAGAATAACAACAATATCAATAGAACATTCACCACAATAGCACTGAAATGATAAGAGAATAATAACAGAAAAAACACTTTGAATCTGAAAGCAATGTTCACGGGCCTCTTTGAGGGGGAAACCTCCAGTTGAGTAGAGCTCTATTACATAATATCCAAGTTAGGGTTCTCATACCCTCGACTCCTATTTATACTAAAAAGAAGCATCTATAGGAAGATCCTTCTAGAAGCAGAAGCTTCTATTAGGTCTTCTTACATCCGCCTTATTCTATTTTATTGAAAGGCCTTATTAATATGGACCTTTATTACATCCAAATATATTGTTCTACTTATGTGCGGGTTAGGACCCTAACATGTCCTCCCCCTTAAAAACAACCTTGTCCTCAAGGCTTGAGATGAGGAAATTGTTACAGAATGGTAGCTGGTTCCCAAGTGGCATCTGCTGGAGTTGTATCTTTCCACTAGACTAACACTTCCTTGATGGTTCTCTGACGTAGGCGACGCTCATGTTGGTCCAAAACTGCCTCTGTGATCCATCAGGATTTTTCGAAATGACTATGGTTGAGTTTTATTCGCATGCATTTATTAACCATTGGAAAACTTAACGAAAGCACGAGGAAAGAAATGAATTATACAGCCATCAACATAATTGCAAATCTGAAATGGAATGAAAACAGCAAACCATAATGCACAAGTTTGATAACGGAGTTCGACAACCTTGCCTACATCTCCGGGCCTTTTCTCTGTGAGGGAGGCTTCTTGATTTCTTTTCGAAAGTTTATTAGTACATATTTTACAATTGCCGATTGGCTTCTAGACTGATCTGGTCTTGTTCGCCATGATCTCTAGAATCTTGCACAACTTACGGCACCTGAAACGGATATACCGAACTCTCAGAAATCGTCCGACAACATCTCTACCTCAACAGCTTTCCTGCCTCAAACTGGCTTAGACCTGGCTTTGCCTCAGCATCTTTGCTCTCCAAAACCGTCAAAAAGCTCTCAAAGCATACAAAAGTTGACCAACTGGCCTCAACATGGCCTTGGTTAAATAATTGGGAAAGTTGGTTTCAATCTCCAACTTCCTCCCAAGGATTAGGCTCTAAAAAAAACCCAATAACTCCCAATTACATAACAAATGGAGTTAAATTACATTTAGTTAATGAAAGTGGTTGAAAAACCCACTTGTAACTATATAATATAGTTAATTTTTGGGCTTTATCCCCTTTGCCTAGGCGCGGCCCCTCTTGTATGGTCATATGCGCTCATCATACAGCCAAGCGCTAGCCTTTGGCTAAGCGCTGGCCCTCCATGTCATTGGCTCCCGGTCGTATGACTTACACAATGGAGCCACGGGCTTAACATAACCCTGCGCGCACATTTGCAACGGTCACATGGTTTAATCCGTAACTGTTGACATAACCGTTTACAACATTAAACCGCGACATACGTTGTAGTAACAGGTCACAAGGTTTCAAATAAACCGCGCACAACCATGTTTAAACCCCGCGCGATATAATACGGCCACATGCAATAACCCAGGTGACCGCGGGTCGGGGCTAAGCCCCGGCCCTTTTCCCCGCCGAATTTAACACAATGTAAATTCAAAACGTTTTAAAAACATGTTACATATAAGAAACATGTCATGGCGCGTTGGCGGGTGTGCTATTGTTAAAGCTTTGTAATGGATGGGGAGGTCCGGGGGTCGAACCCCGCGGCCTCCATACACTTTTAATTAAACCAACARCCTACCAATGGGTGCCACRTGGMAGCCCTTCATTGGGCCACGTGGCACCTTTCAACTTGCCGAAAATATGSCACGTGTCACCATACAATTCRTCCAGTTGTAACCAATCACTGATTGCCACGTCACCTGCCACGTGTGAGTCGCCCATTGGTCTAYGTCACTTTTCGTACGATGCTGACGTCATCCGCCACGCACRCTGCTGACGTCATCCCRTGCYAYGTGTCACCCTTCCAGTGGTGACACGTGTCACCTCGGGATTGGTCCAACCGTACGTCCAAAACGCCAAATCTGCCTGACACGTGTCGCCTTCTGGTGCTGCCACGTGTCCTGTACGGAACCGCCACGTGTCCTCTTCTGACGCTGCCACGTGTCACTGTACGGAATCGCCACATCACTGTACAGATGCTGCCATGTCATATGTACGGACTGACACGTGTCTGTACTGACTGTACGGACAAGTACAGTCAGCATCCAAAATTTTGCCTGTTTGGCTCGGCAGACAGAATGCGATATCTTCTTCATACGGACTCCGTTTGCGATAAAAATTATACCACCGGAATCAGGAAGACGAGACGGACGCAATGGTGTTGGTTTCGTCGGATTCCGAGCACTTTCATTTTTGAGCATTTTTCATGCCCTGACAGCCTGCTGAATCCGATTTCGGATCACTCTGGTTGTAGCCAAATGTATCCTTCTTCAACTAATTCCGGAAGGTTGGTTTGAATTTGGCACTTATCTCCAATCACCTTCTTTAAGCAAAAAACATGAAAAACAGGATGTAGCATTGAATGGCTGGGAAACGCTAACTGATAGGCTACTTGTACCACATGTTTGAGAATGGTATAAGGACCATAAAACTTGGGCGCTATCTTCTGAAAATGTACGGCCTTGAGGGAAGTTTTCTTGTAAGGTTGCAGTCAAAGAAACACCTGATCCCCTTCTGCAAATTGACGTTCAGAGCAACCTTGATCTGTGTGTTGCTTCATGCGATTCTATGCCATGACCAAATTCTCTTTGAGTGTATGGAGAATAGCCTCTCGAGTTGTAAGTGTTAGGTCAACCACCTGGACCTTCAAGGCACCTGGTAAGTATGAGAGAACTGAAGGTGGCTTATGCCCATATATTTCTTCGAGAGGAGTCATGCGTGTAGCTGTATGGTATGAAGTGTTGTACCACCATTTAGCTAAGGGAAACCATTGAGCCCACTGATTTTTCTTTTCCGAGGCAAAACACCTCAAATATGTTTCCAAACACTTGTTGACCACTTCCATTTGGCCATCAGTCTGGGGATGATAAGCTGTGATGAGATGCAATTCAGTGCCTTGTATCTTGAACAGTTCTTGCCAAAAATTGCTTGTGAAAGTTGGGTCGCGATAAGAAACAATAGAGTGCGGCATACCATGAAGCTTGAAGACCTAATCCATGAAAACTTGAGCCAACGTGGATGTTGTAAACGGGTGTTGAAGGGAACAGAAATGAGCATAATTGGAAAGGAGATCAACAACCACCATGATGACTAATTTATTTCCCGATTTGGGTAAGCCGGTAATAAAATCCATAGAGATATCCTTCCAAATAGTAGGTGGAATCGGGAGTGGTTGTAGTGTGCTCGGAGATTTGACCATTTCTTCCTTGTTGTGTTGACAGACATCACATCCAGTGACAAAATTACAAATGTCTTATTTCATACCATCCTAGAAAAAGGAACGTTTGAGCCTGTCATAGGTTTTGGTGAACCCGGAGTGCCCTGCAGTGGGTGTAGCATGAAGATCAGAAAGTACTGTGGATTTAAGCTTTGATTGTTTAATTAAATACAAACGGCCTTTGTATCAAAGTTCATCATGGATCCAAGAGTACCCTGAGGAAGCTGGAGGATTGGACTGCAATTGTTGGATCAACTGCGAACTTTTGGGATCTTGTAGCCATTCCTGGCGAACGGTTTGGAGCCAATCTAGGACAATGAATGAAAGAGAAAAAATGGATCCTTCATCTTCATATTTGTGGGAAAGTGCACCTGCAACCACATTGTCTTTGTCTTTCTTGTAAATGATCTCATAATCATATCCAAAGAGCTTAGTCACCCATTTTTGTTGTTCTGGGGAGGAAATGCGTTGTTCCAAAAAATACTTGAGGCTTTGATGGTCTGTATTAATTTGGAAATGTTGCCCTAATAGATGATCTAAAAATGAAGAAGATTTGTAATCTTGAAAATATTTGCAAGTTTAAATTTTATGTGTTAAAAGCAAATGGATCAACTTTGCAACACATTATTAGTAGGATTTACTCATTTAAGATGCATATAAACAACATCATAATCAATGAACATAAACACATAACACAACAAATGATAAAGGAGTTCACCCCTCTCTTGGGCTACATCTCCTGGTCCAGCTTCCAATGGATCATTAGTATTATTTTCTCAAAGTGCTCAAAAACATGCTTTACAATGCTCAAAATGACCAATAGACTGCTCCAATGGCTTCAGAGCGTCCAAAAACCCCTAGCTGGGCTTTTTCGGCACCTCGTTTGGCCAAAAAATGAAGAAGTTAGGCTTCTTGGAAGTCTCCCCTTCAAGCTTGTTCTCTCTGCATCTACAAATTGCACCCTTGTACATTCAACCTAGCACACACGCCATTTAAGGCATAAAAACCCGGAACCAAATGCAACTGCACAAATGGTGCGAACTGTAGGACGGTTACGGGCGCACCTAGCCCCTAACTGCCAAGGCCGAAGTCATATGGGCATGTGACCATGCACATTTTTAGAAAGGGCTCCGTCCCATAGGCAAATAGAACCGTAACATGTGGCAGGTCATTCAACCGTTTTAAACCACAAGTTAAAACCCAAAACGTGCGCACGCCTATTTCACTGGAGTCATATGATATGGGTGATATAAATGCGGGCTTGGATTAAGCCCCAGCCATACCCCCACGCCAAACTTTAAACAATACAAATTTAAATGTATATAAACCCACTCATATAGAAAGGAACAAACACATGGTATGTTGGTCGGACGAACTTTGTTAAGGCTTTACATGGTGAGGAGGTCCTGGGTTCAAATCCCACGGACTCCATAAAGTTTTGAACCAATAACCAATACAATGGTGCCACGTGACAGCCCATGACTGGGCCACGTGGCACCACACCATTCGTTCAATAAGTGCCACGTGTCGCATTGTGATTCGACCATATCTACCAATAGATGATTGCCACATCACCATATACCCTGTCAACGTACATCATGCCATGTCACCTGTACGGCCTCTGCCACGTCAGCTTGTACGAACTGCCCAGTCAACATCCTTTTTTTACCTATTTGACGATTCGAACAGATTGCGATATCTCTCGCTCCTGATGTCCATTTGAACCCAAATGAGTTGCGTTGGGTTCATAACGATGAGGGATATGCTCCTGTTCTTTTTGAAGCGATTCCAAGCACTTTGAATTTTTGAGCAAAATTTGATCCCCTGATCACACCTCCCCATTGGGAAGCTTTTGGACCTCCAAAAGACTATATTTAGTCTATGTGAAGATAAGGGTATAGTTACCTCACCCTTCCAACCTCAATCCACTTGGCTTTGCTTGGATTTGTACCTTTAAGACCAACTCGAAGATACTCCACATTTCCTCGTTTTGAAGTTTGCATTCTCCTGTCAAAGATGGTGTCTTCATGCAGTTCTGTAAGATATTATGGGGAAAAATCATCTATAGAAGGAATCTGAACATGCTCTCCATGATCATCAATCAACGGAGGCTCATACAATTTCAAATTTTCAACATTAACAACTGCATACATTTTCATATAAGGAGGCAAATCTAAACGAAAGGCATTGTTACCAATCTTGTTGATAATCTTGAAAGGACCATATCGAATCGGTTTCAATTTTTTACCTTCTCCTTTAAGCCTCTCCTTGCTGATGTAAAGCCAAACTTCATCTCCAACTTGGAAACTGTGATCAACACGATGCTTGTCATGTCTCGTCTTGTACTTGGCTTGACTCTTTTCCAACTGCTCTTGCACCACTTGATGTATCGACTGAATTTGTTCAATGAACTTTTCTGCCCTATCAATGTCATATTGACCATCGATAGCAATATCCTTCCCAAAGATAAAATCTAAAGGAGATTTGGGCAAATATCCAAAACATTCTTCAAATGGCGACGTTTGAGTCGAAGAGTGTTGTGCATGATTGTAAGCATGTTGAATGTAGTGTAAATGCTCATCCCAAAGTTTAGGATGCTTGTTACAATAAGCACGAAGAAGATGCACCACTGTTCAATTTACCACCTCTGTCTAACCATCTGTTTGTGGATGAAAAGATGTGCTCTTTTTAAGTTTGGTGTCCATGAGTGCCCATAAACCCAACCAAAAACTTCCAACAAATCGAGAATCTCGATCAGAAATAATGGATTTAGGCAATCCAAAATGCACCCAAACATTTTGAAAGAACATTTGTGCCATTTGTTTAGCTATAACCTTTTTAGTACAAGGCATCAAAATACACATTTTGCTAAATCGATCAACCACAACATAAAGATAATCATGATTTCGTCTCGACATAGGTAAACCACCTACAAAATCCATGGAAATACTTTCCCAAGGTCGAGAAGGAACCATAAGTGGAGTATACAAACCCAACTTTTGATTTCTAGGTTTACTTGTGGCACATAGCGAACATCCTCGAACATATCTTGAAACACTTTCATTCATTTTAGGCCAGTAGCAGTATCTTTGTAAATTAGCCATTGTCTTGCCTACACCAAAATGACCAGCAATAAGAGAAGAATGCACTTCTCTTATAATGTTTATTCTTTCTCCCTATGGAATACATAACTTGCCAACATGATACAAAATATTATCATGCACATGGTAATCCAATTCTTCAACATGGTTATAATGACACAAAGTTTCATATACTTATTTGAAATCAGTATCCAAAGCATATTGCTCAACATAACTTTCATGCATGATAGGACTATGCTTAAGAATAACTAAAGCACTAATAATAGGCCTTGAAAGCATATCAACGACTTTGTTATAAATTCCCTTCTTATACCTGATAACTAAGTGAAACTGTTGAAGAAAACCCATCCATCAGAAGTGCCTAGCTTGCTGTAGCTTTGTCTGTGATTGCAAGTATTGCAGTGGTTGATGATCGGTGTGAACAATGGTTTCTTTCCCCAAAAAATAATGTTTCCATTTTTTTACACTTTGTACCAATGCATACAATTCCTTATCATAAGTAGGATAGTTAATCACGGCACCATTAAAAGTCTCAGAATGAAAATAAATGGGCTTACCATGTTGTAGCAAAACTGCTCCCATTGCATAATTGCTTACATCTGTTTGGATTTCAAAAGGTTGTCTTAAATTTGGAAGTGCAAGAACATGCGTTGAACTGATCTTCTCTTTCAAAGTATCAAAAGCCTTCTTTTTCTTGCCTCCCCATTGAAAAACTTGCTTGACACTTGTCACTGCATGTAATGGAGATGCAATGGAAGAAAAGTTAGCAATAAACTTCCTCCAATATTGAGCTGCTCCCAAAAAACTTCTTACCTCTATCACATTGCTGGGCTTGGGCCATTCCAAAATGACTTTGACCTTGGAGGGATCAATTTTTAATTCGCCTCCACCAACAATATGCCCTAAGTAAATAAGTGAAGTTTTTCCAAATTC
>ML789255.1:611513-655064 GCA_009831015.1 Picea engelmannii
ATTCGGAAGAGGTCTTGAATTGGTAGAAGAAGAAGAAGATGGAGGAGAGGGTGGTGGAGAAGCACCATTCCCTCCATTTCCATTTGGAGTTTTATCACCACTGTCTCCCTTATGCTTTGAAGAGTTGGAGCCTTCACCTTGCCACCCTGCATTCCTTTCCATTAAGATCTTCATCATCTCTCTCATTTCCATGACATCCTTTCTGAGATCTTTATCTTCTACAGGAACATGTTCATGAATTTCTTCATGAGCCATACTTGGTGAATGCCTCCTTGAAACTTGCGGTGATTGTATATGATTCCTCCTTGAAGGATGAGAACTTGGCTCAACAAGTTGACCTTCTCCTCTTGTGAGCTTCAACCTTGTGAGCATCAGAAAACAAAACACTTACAAATAATCAAGTCTTCAAAAACCTATGCTCTGATACCAACTTGATCTAAAAATGAAGAAGACTTGTAATCTTGAAAATATTTGCAAGTTTAAATTTTATGTGTTAAAAGAAAATGGATCAACTTTGCAACACATTATTAGTAGGATTTACTCATTTAAGATGCATATAAACAACAGAATAATCAATGAACATAAACACATAACACAGCAAATGATAAAGGAGTTCACCCCTCTCTTGGGCTACATCTTCTGGTCCAACTTCCAATGGATCATTAGTATTATTTTATCAAAGTGCTCAAAAATGTGCTTTACAATGCTCAAAATGACCAATAGAATGCTCCAATGGCTTCAAAGCGTCCAAAAACCCCTAACTGGGCATTTTCAGCACCTCGTTTGGCCAAAAAACGAAGAAGTTAGGCTTCCTGGAAGTCTCCCCTTCAAGCTTGTTGTCTCTGCATCTACAAATTGCACCCTTGTGCATTCAACCTAGCACACACGCCATTTAAGGTGTAAAAACCCGGGACCGAACGCAACCGTACAAACAGTGCTAACTGTAGGATGGTTACGGGCGCACCTAGCCCCTAACCGCCAAGGTCGAAGTCGTATGGGCATGTGACCATGCGCATTTTTAAAAAGGGCTCCGTCCCATAGGCAAATAGAACCGTAACATGTGGCGGGTCGTTCAACCGTTTTAAACCACAATTTAAAACCCAAAATGTGCACGTGCATGTTGCACTAGAGTCATATGCTATGGGTGATATAAACGCAGGCTGGGGCTAAGCCCTAACCCGACCCCCGCGCCAAACTTTAAACAATACAAATTTAAATGTATATAAACCCACTCATATAGCAAGGAACAAACATGTGGTATGTTGTTCAGGCGGACTTTGTTAAGGATTTACATGGTGGGGAGGTCCGGGGTTCGAATCCCATGGACTCCATAAAGTTTTGAACCAATAACCAATACAATGGTGCCACGTGGCAACCCATGACTGGGCCACGTGGCACCATACCATTCGTTCAATAAGTGCCATGTGTCGCATTGCGATTCGACCATATTTGCCAATAGATTATTGCCACGTCACCATATTCCCTGTCAGTGTACATCATGCCATGTCACCTATATGGCCTCTGCCACGTCAGCCTATACAGACTGCCCAGTCAACGTCCTTTTTTTCCCTGTTTGACGATTCGAACAGATCGCGATATCACTCACTCCCGACATCCGTTTGAACCCAAACGAGTTGGGTTGGGTTCGTAACAATGAGGGATATGCTCCTGTTCGTTTTGAAGTGATTCCGAGCACTTTGAATTTTTGAGAAAAATTTGATCCCCTGATCAATAGATAAGGGCGCCATAGATCAACGACATGAAGAATAGCCAACATTTCCTTTTCATAGATGGATTTGCCCAAATTTCTTTCAGATAGTTGCTTGCTGGTAAAGGCCAAAGGTCCACCCTCTTGCATAAGGACAACACCAATTCCTTTCCCCGAGGCATCACATTCCAACACAAAGGTCTTTGTGAAATCGGGAAGGGTGAGGACTGTAGTGGTGCACATGGCCATCTTCAAGGTTTGAAAATCTTGGGCAGCAGCTGGAGTCCAAGTGAAATATTTCTTTTGAGGAGAGCAGTGAGAGGTGCTGCAATCTTCCCATAATTCTTAACAAACTTGCGATAATACCCTGTTAAGCCCATAAATCCACGCAAGCTCTTAAGAGTCTTTGGGTGAGGCCAGTCTTGCATAGCTTCAATCTTTTTAGGATCCAGCTTGACGCCATCCTTGCCAACCAGATGACGGAAGTATTCTACTTCCGAGGCACCAAAAGTACATTTAGAATGTTTCAGGAAAAGTTGGTGCCGAGAGAGTAGATGGAGAACTCGATCCACATGAGAAAGATGATATGTCCAGGTTTTGCTATGGATGAGAATATCATCAAAGAAAACTAAGACAAAATGGTGGAGAAAAGGACAGAAGACATGATTCATGACACTTATGAAGGTGGAGGGGGAATTACACAAGCCAAAGGGCATGACCAAAAACTCATAGTGGCCCTCATGAGTTCTCAATGTAGTCTTGGGAATGTCTACCTCTTTCATACGTATCTGGTGGTAGCCCGAACGAAGATCCAGTTTAGTGAAGAATTGGGCACCACTCAATTCATCCAAGAGGTCATCAATGAAAGGAATGGGGAATTTGTCTTTGATGGTAAGTTTGTTGAGGGAACGTAAGTCAGGACACATTCGCCAAGAACCTTCTTTCTTTAGGACCATGACTACAGGAGAAGAGTAGGGGATCGTACTAGGGCGGATAATGCCTGCATTAAGGAGTTCTTGGACCATTTTCTCAATTTCATTTTTTTGGGAAAACGGGTGACAATACAGACGGATATTGGGACGAAGGCTTCTGGGTATAAGGGGAATGGAATGATCATGAACACCACGGGAAGGAGGGAGTCCTTGAGGAGTGGAAAAGACTAATTGATGTTTAGAAATGATGGCTTGGAGGTCTTGCGGGACCGAGGGTGTCTCTGTTGCTTGTATGGCATGGAGTTGGGCGATAATACCAGAATGACCTTTTTTTAGCATCTTTTCCATGCAATGGGAACTAATGATCTCAGGTGAACCGACGGTGATGCCTTGGAACTTATATTGGTGTCCCTCCTAGTCAAATTGCATGGTTAAGTCTTTAAAATCCACGAGAATGGGACCCAAAGTCCTTATCCAGTCTACACCCAACACAATGTCACAACCTCCCATGTCGATAGCAAACATATGGGATTTCAGGTGGTAGTCACCAAATTGGAGACACAGATTTTCACAATGCCCTCCACATTTCATGGAACCACCATTGGCAATCACGATTTGGAAATTATTGACGTCATGGATGTAGAAATGAGTTTCTTGGGCAATGCAGTGATGAATAAAATTATGGGTGCTACCACTATCAACCAGAATAATGACCTTCTGATGCTTGATTTAACTGATTAGCTTGAGGGTTTGGGGAGAAGAGAAGCCAGTGAGAGCATTGAGGGAAATGACCGGTTCTACTTCGGGAGGGTCTGAGGGAGGGGTTAAGTTAGTGGATTCAGGTGACTCAGACACAAGGGGAGTTTCTACATCCTCTTTCGAAATATCCTCGGAGATGGCCATAAAAAGATTTTGTTCTTTACACTTGTGGCCCGAGAAATATTTGTCATCACAGTTATAACAAATGCCTTTGAGTTGGTGTTCATCCATTTCATCCCTGGCCAATTTTTGGATCTTTAGTGGTCAATTTTTGGATCTTTAGTGGAGCAGAGGGAGTAGTGGGATTTATTGGTTTAGGGTGAGGGATAAAGGAGGGTTTTCAGTTTTGAGAAGATACAACATGTTGTGCTTCTTTAGCTCTTTTAGTAGCCTCCACCCAACTTTGAGGTTGATCCATGAGGACATGGGCCCAAATCTCATCCTTGAGGCCGCTGATAAAACACTCTCGAAAAAAGGCATCAGACATGCCCTCTGTTCTAAAAGCCAGGCGCTCAAATGCAACTATAAAGTCTTCCATTGTTCCTAATTGTTTCAACTTTGTCAAATGACCCAAATGGTTGGTGTCAGTGTCAAAGCATTCATAAAGCTCTGCCACAAAGTGTGTCCAAGCAATATACCCTTGATGAGAGATTTTTCTCCATTGCCACCATTGCCACCGTTCTTGATCTAGATGGAGAATACCATACCATAGTTTGTCAAAGTCATCTGTAATGTCATATAAAGAGAAATGATGTTCCATTTGGGTTACCCAACCAGTGGGATCCAAGCCATCAAATTTGGTCACATATACCCACGACAGACATAGGTCACATTGAAAGTAATGGTTTTGAGAGTTATTGGAATGAGAGGAATGGTCACCTTCAGGATGTGGAGGTGAGGAAGATGAAGGGTTATCTATAGGGATATGCAATTTGGTGCAGAGTACCGAAAAGACTGATTCAAGATGGGTGGTGAGGTCTTGTTTGAATTCCTCCATTGAGGACTGCATGGTGGTATTGATGGCTGCAACATTGGCACTGAGTTGTTTCACTTCTTCTTGGGTTTTGATGAGACCAGATTGCAAGGTGTTGAAGCGAGCTTCCAAGTCTTGGCTACAGGTATGGGCCCTGAGGATGGGGGAACTGAAAACGAGCGAGTGGGGTCAATTTTTTTTTCCGAAAAAATGATATGGATGAGTGTGATAAGGGTGAAGAGATGAATCCAATGGAATAGGTCTCAAATAATGGTGAAAATTTTTCCAGACGATTTTTTTTTTTTTTTAATTTTTATATTTTTTACACCGGTGGAGTTATACTCCGGTATGAAGAGTACTGCAGAGAGAAAATGCCCAAATGCTTAACTAAAAAGAATTGTGTATTTACTTGGCAACCCGAACATAGTTGCACGGTAATAGATCTTGTATGTTTTAATTTGTTTATGTTTCTATCCCCAAGGGTTAGGTATTCAAGGGTTCTATAGACAAGGGTTTTCCCTGTGCTATATCTCTCTGATATACGTGCGGGGTCCAATAGTAGTACTCGGCCCAATATCTTAGGGAACTAACTAAGGAGGATAGACCTTACCCTTAGCCATACTACCCGACTACCTAGGTACTAGAGAGTATCTTCCCGAATGTTGTTCTCAGTGACACTATAGCAGTCAGGTGATTGATCGATTTATCTAAAGAGGACTTCAGGTAATCTAAGTTTATCCATACACAGGTGTTGTATGATGCGCTACCACTCGAAGGGGTACAAACATGGGTTACAAGGGTGGCCAATAGATGTGCGCTTAAGTACCACTTGTATTTCCTGCATGTATGAATCCCTCAACCGCGGGTTTATGCACGTAACGACATATCTTTGTGGTTTAAAGACGTTGAAATACGTCTCTACCTTGAAAAAAAAATTAACCCACACTTTCTACCAAAGAAAGTGCTCTGATACCACTTGTAATATACCAGATATAAAATGTATGCAGAACAGAAATAAAATGCTAGAATGGCATAATAACAACAATATAACCAGAACATTCACCACAATAGCACTGAAATGATAAGAGAATAATAACAGAAATAACACTTTGAATCTGAAAGCAATGTTCACGGGCCTCTTCGAGGGGGCAACCTCCAGTTGAGCAGAGCTCTATTACAATAATATCCAAGTTAGGGTTCTCATACCCTCGACTCCTATTTATACTAAAAAGAAGAATCTATAGGAAGATCCTTCTAGAAGAGGAAGCTTCTATTAGGTCTTCTTACATCCTCCTTATTCTATTTTATTGAAAGGCCTTATTAATATTGACCTTTATTACATCCAAATATATTGTTCTACCTATGTGCGGGTTAGGACCCTAATAGTGATCCTGTCGTTGATCCTTCAGATCAGCATTGGACACATTCACATTTCTAGTGAGCCTCTTCTCTTTTGGCTCAAGTTCCAGAGACTCATTTCCAGAGACATTTGCAGATGCTTCAGGTCATCCATATTAGGATACAACAATGAATGAAGAGTATCATACTTTAATGGAAAACGATACTTGGGATCTTGTACCTCTTCCAAAAGGAAGAAAACTTGTTAGATGTAAATGGGTCTATAGAACTAAGTATGCATCAGATGGAAGTGTTGAAAGACACAAGGCTCGATTAGTTTCCAAATGATTTTCCCAAGTTGAAGGAATTGACTATAATGAAACCTTTACCCCGGTTTCTATCTTGAAATTTGGCAGTTTCTAATGTTGACAAGTGGCAAGGGGTGATTGGTCCACATGGTATGGTTTTGGCCAACCATGGGATAATACATGGCCCTATCATAGGGTGCCACATGTCACCTTGGATGGGGCCTAAAAGGGACTAATGGAAAATATTTTATAACTCCATGGGAGTCAAACCCATGACCTATCAATATAAAAAAATCCTAGCACTAATGCACTAGCCACAAAGGCAAGAATCAAACTTTAGAAAAATATCCACTTTTTAAAAACATAAATATTAAGCCCTTTTCTATGTTTAAGGGAGGCACGTTGAATGGAGGCCAAATCACATGGGAGAATCCTGTGACCAGGGGCACGACTTGGGAGTGGGGGCTTAAAGGGTATAGCATTAGGCCAAATTCCATCCATGTGACCACAAAAGGGGAATGTGCCCTATTTTTAGGTGCTTAACCAATTATTTTCCAATTTAGTGGGTTTTTACCTTATTTTAATGGATTTTTATTGATTTTTGTGGATGTTTGGCAAAAAAATGTGGATCTGGAGCCTAGAAAGAGGCCACATCTTGGGGGAAGTTGGATTTCGACCCCCAACTCAGAATCTATATAAACCAAAGGTTTTTGACAATCCAAACAAGTTCAGAATGGAAGAAATGTTGAAGAATTCTGAAGCTCAAGCCATTTTTATGCAGGGAAGCCATTGAGAAGGGGAAATTTGCGGGCCAATTCTAGGAGCTATGCTCAACCATTTTGAGTGTTGTTAGTTGTGTTGAATTCTTGAGGTCAAGAAGAACACATCCAGACTAGTTTGTAATATATTTGACACTTTTATGATGTACTTTTGAAGCATTGAAGAGAAATAAGAAATCCTCACCCATTGAGACAAAGGCCCAGAGACGTAGGCAATCTTGTCGAACTCCATTAACAAATTTGATATTATGGTTTGACGATTATTTTTCCTTACATTCAAATCTTCATTTGTTGTTATGGATGCTATAATATATCATTAATTTCTTCTTCTTTCAATAAATTCCTAATTGGTAAATGAACTCAGGCTTAAAACTTAACCAAGTCTTTAAAGATCAATTTCGGATCAAGTGGTATCAGAGCAGGTTGATGGATATTTTTTGAGTTTTCATGATTACCAGGGAAAAGTTGAATTGTGGTGAAAGAAAAATTGTAGAAGGGGATCCAGAGATTGGATTGAGAAAGAGAAATTCTCAAAGTGAGGAGATGGCATCAGAAGAAGGCATGTCTGAGAATGAGATCGAGTTGCAAAAGACTTTATTCACCATGTCTAAGATGGTAAGGGTATTATATGAGGATTACTTGGAATGAAAGAGGCCTTTCCAAGGGGAATATTCAGAACAAGACAAAAGTGAAGAAGGAGAGGATCCTCCTTCACCTCCTTCACCTCCTTCTTCTCCATCAACCTCTTCTTCTTCAAGTACACGTTCCAAATCCACTGCAAGAAAACATTCCCATAAACATAAACATGATATGTCTTTACTTAAGTTGGATGTGAAATTTGAATTACCCATGTATGATGGTGAAGTCAATGATGAGAGGCTTGATAATTGGGTCAGACGGATGGAATTTTATAGCAGTGTGCAACAAATCAAGGATGAGGCAACCCAAATCAAGTTCGCATCGCTTCGTCTTGTAGGCATAACACTCATCTGGTGGTAGAGTAAGTTGCAAAATGGCATGCAACAAGTTGGTAATGTATTTCCATCATGAAAAGATTTTTTGTTTGCACTTAGAAAACAATTTTATCCTTTGGGTTATAAAGAGAAGGATTTAATTGGATGACAAAGTCTTAAACTAAGAAAGGGACAAATGGTGCAATAATACACAAATGGATTTTTTAAGATGGAATTAATGTTGAATATTACATTACATACCCAAGAAACTCTTATGAAGTATATATGAGGTTTACCTTCACATATTCATAACACTATATTTATGTTTGGACCTACTAATATTGATGAAATTTATGTTCAAGAAACAAACATTGAAGAAGGGAAAACAAGAGTTGGTGTATCTGGGGAATCATATTCAAGGAAAGAGGAAAAAATAAAGGGGAATGGAAAGAAAGAAAATTCAATGACAAGAAGGGAAGATAAGCTCTCTTTCAAGCATTGCAAGAAAGAAGGGAATGATGATGCCCATTGCTGGAAATTTCACCCAAAGAAGAGATCAAAGTGGTTGAAAGAAAGGAAAGGGAGACAAACAATTGTAGAAGCAACATGACCAACTGACTTGTGATATGATTCAGGTGATGAGACTAAGATCATAAAAATTGGTTTGACATGTAAAACTGGTGATGGATATGATTCTAGATGAAAATTGTTTCACATAAGGGTGATCATGAAACACACTAATATCAATACATTGATAGATAGTGGATATCAATCTAACTTGATTTCAAAGGAATTGGTTAAACAATTGGGATTAAACACTAAGATGCATCATAAACCTTACTCACTTAAATCGATAAGCAACAATCATAAATTGAACATACCAAAGCAATGAACTTTAAAGTTTGAAATTTCATCAAAGTTTGCGGATGAGGTAACGTGTGATGTGATGCCACTCAATGAATGTGGAATGGTCTTAGGAAGTCCTTTTTTATGATCACAAAGCAATCTTCTACAAGGAACATAATCAATATCACTTAACTAAAGAAGGGAATGAATATGTTGTGCATGCTCATCACTTAAAATCAAATCAATCTCTACAAACAATGGAACAATTAAGGAAGGAATCTTATGCAAGAAACACATCTATAATTGTGCCAAATCAAGCAATTGATATTAAGCATGAACATGAGATGGTTGTAGAATGGAAGTTCAATCATACGTTGCTTCAAGATAAGCTAATGTTGTGCAACTACTACAAACATATTAGGTCATTTGTAGTCATATTTCTGAGGTTATCGCTGCTAATGTTTTCAACATGGATGGTAGTGGCTTTAGTAAGATGTGAAAGAGTACAAGTGGCTAAAAATATGTTTTTAGTTTTCATGGTTGTTTTGCAATTGATTATGATAAGACAAGTGCATAGAACAAAGCTTAAAGACAAATGACAAGTGGGGTGGTCAATATCCTTTTGGAGGACCAAAAGGTCTTAGTGGTGAGGTGTGATCCAAATGGATCTTGAAAGGCTCAAAAATAAAAGTTCTCAAATGTTCAAGAAAACAACATGATCGTGCATTTCTCATCACAAGATTTTCGTTGGCGCAAACGGATCGAAAAATGAACGTCATATGAGAAAGTTATGGCAGTTGGAAAATTTGGTCTTCTCTAGCAAAAAGTCAAAGGATCAAAGTGACACATGGAATATTCAGCATGTGACACTTGACAACTTCTATGTTGGAAAAGTGACAGCTCCTACAACCGACACATGGCATTTCAGATCTCGACATTTGGCAGTTTCTGATGTTGATAAGTGGAAAGGGGTGATTGGTCCACATGGTATGGTTTTGGCCAACCATGGGCTGACACGTGGCCCAATCATAGGGTGCCATGTGTCACCCTGGATGGGGCCTAAAAGGGACGAATGAAAAATATTGTATAAATCCATGGGAGTTGAACCCGTGACATATAAATATAACAAAGTCTCAACACTAATGCAGTAGCCACAAAGGAAAGAACCAAACTTTAGAAAAATATCCACTTTTTAAATAATTAAACATTAAGACCTATTATATGTTTAAGGGAGGCGCGCCGAATGGAGGTCGGGCCACATGGGAGAATCCCGTGACTAGGGGTGTGGCCTGGGCATCGCGACTTAAAGGGTTTAGCGCCAAGCCACATGTCATCAATGCAACCACAAAAAGGGGCGTGTATCCTATTTTTAGGTGCTTAACTAATTATTTTCCAATTTAGTGGGCTTTTACCTTATTTTAATGGATTTTTGTGGATTTTTGTGGATTTTTGGCCAAAAGGAGTGGATCTGGAGCCTAGAAAGAGGCCATATCTTAGGAGGAAGTTGTATTTCAACCCCCAACTTAGAATCTATATAAAACAAAGGTTTTTGAAAGTTCAAACGAGTTCATAATAGGAGAAATGTTGAAGAATTGTGAAGCTCAAGACATTTTTATTCAGGGAAGCCATTGAGGAGGGAAACTTTGTGGGCCAATTCCGAGAGCTACGCTCAATCGTTTTCAGTTCTGTCAGTTGTGTTGGATTCTTGAGGTCGATAAAAACACATACATACTAGTTTGTAATCCATTTGAAACTTTTATGATGTACTTTTGAAGCATTGAAGAGAAATAAGAAAGCGTCACCCACTAAGACTAAGGCACAAAGACGTAGGCAATCTTGTCGAACTCCATTAGCAACTTTTCTATTATGGTTTGATAATTATTTGTGATTACATTTGGATCTTCATTTATTATTATGGCTTCTTTAATATATCATCAATTTCTTCTTCTTTCAATCAATTCCTAATTGGTAAATGAACTCATGCTTAAAACTTAACCAAGTCTTTAAAGATCAATTTTGGATCATCAACATTAGCCCAACAAGCACATTGAGCTACACATGCAGTTCATCAAAAATATCATTCATGATCAAGTTATTGAAGTGCTCTTTTTCCCTACTTAAGATCAAGTTGCAAACATTTTCACAAAGTCTCTTATAGAAGCAAAGTTTTCCAAACTTCGATCTATGTTAGAAGTTCAAGAAGTTTTCATTAAGGGGGGACAAGCTCTAATCCCTCCTTCCTCCTACCGTGTCACTATTTTAAATCCTTCAATCCTATCCCAAGTTGTTCTTAAGGGGGGATGTTAGGATATTTAGACACTTAGGAGTTACTTAATATCTACTTGGTCTAATGTGTCGTTAGGTAAAAGTGTGTTTCTTTAATATGCATTTGTAGTTAGGAAATCCGACGATCACGATATGTTCCCGACATAGAGTGATCTGACGGTTCATATTCTCCTCGATCTTAATGGCCATTGATCCATGGTTTAACACCCGATTGGTCCATGATCTTTATTTAAATAGCATGGAGGGTCATTTTCCAATGATCAATTGTGAGAAAATCTCTTGTAAAATATCTCTATAATATTTTTATTTTGCATTAATAAACTCCTCCAAGTGGTTGCGTTGGCTGAGGTCATGGATTTTTCCCCGTAGGGGTTTACCACATCAAATTATTGGTGTGTTGATATTTGATCTGGTTTTGTGAGTGGTTACTAAAGGTATTTGTTTTCTATTGGAATACTTGTTTTGACGAACATGGGTGATAATTATTTTGAGCTCAACATTCCTCCTTTCCTTGGCCCGTGCTTAATTTTCAACGTGGATCTCCATTGACCTTCTTTCCCACCATTATTGGACACCTCAAAGATAACATAACAACTAAAACCAAGAGAGATCAACCCGGGCTGCATACAACATGCATCCAATGATCACATTGTGGAAAAATAGGTCAAGGGCACTCACCAGCAAAGGATCCAACTTTATCAAGTTGTCAAAGTAGGGCAACTCCTGCACCAAGGAAAGTGGCTCATCTGGAGCCAAATTTAGTAGAAATTTCCTCATTTGATGGGGTAACTCAACACAATGGAGAAAAATGCTTCCTAAGGGGGGAGTATTGATCCATATGGATTTCGGTGGCCTCCCACCTATTCCAACTGGCTCATTTTGGCATTTTTCCAGTTTGGCAAGTTTTTCCTAGTTTTCGGTTCTCTGACTTTCGGGGTCGTTTTGAGGCCCTAAACAACGTTTTTAGGGATTTGCACAATTAGACTCTAGAAAAAGTTAGAGTTTGACGAAAACATGTGTATTCCTCGGATATACCTTTCCAATGGGCTCTCATGTGCCAAAAACGAAGATTGTATGAAAAATTTATGACCTCAGAACGTTGATGTACTAACTTACCGAAACAGGGCCCACATGACTTTTGGCGCTTCATCTCCTAGGGTTAGGTTTTTGAATGTCTAGGTTTTTTGGCATTCCAGTTTATTGTAAAAATACCTCCAGATCCTCATTGTAATCATCTTCTTGTGAATGAGTGCAACTGTCACATCTCTTCTCAGAGATAAGTCACCACCATTCTAGCAAGCTTGTTTCCAGCTACATTTTATAGTTTCAACTTATTTCCTTATTGAATAGAAGCCAATTTTATTGTATATATGTTATTGTGTGTTAATCATCTTTTGATAATAATATGTATTCATTTCATTCTAATCATAAAATACTAATCATTTGTATTGTATACCCACTTGACACATATGCTAGATTTGTTTGCTAACAAATCAAAAAGATCCCAAGCCTTGTTCTTTTATATGGCTTCAATTTATTCATTCATGGATTCTACCCAATGTTCCTCTTTCACTTTTTCTTTAAAGAAGGTTGGTTGAACGAATAGAAAGGAAAAATGACCTTCTTGTTCAAATTCATTGTTTTGCTGATAAATTTCCCTTCTTGTTCATTGATTTTTTGTTGAAGAGGATGATTCCCCGCTGAAAGAAGAACTGTTTCCAAAAATATTTCTAGAATGTTCTTACTTTATTTGAACCTATAATCTTGACAGTCTTGGTGGATGTGTTTGTTGTTTTGAATTTTCATTTTTCTCATCGACTTGCTACAATGGATTTTAACTATCCACTATCTCATTTTGTTGTAGACTCCATGATTTTTTATATAAGAACTTGACATCTCTACTCACCATAAATTTCTTGGTGACTAGATTATAAAGTTTGTAGGCTTTTTCTTGTTCACTATATCCTATGAATATTCATTTTTCACATCTGTTTTCAAGCCTAAATTTTCATCTCTTCAGCGATATATGAAAAAATAATGCAACAAAAAATTCTAAAGTGAGACACATTTAGCTTAGTTCCACTCCATGCCTCTTGACATAATTTATCGTTAGCACTAGTTGTTGGAGATATGTTCAAAATGTACTCTGAACAGGAAACCCAATAATCATTGGAAAAATTATTTACTCCGAGAATACTTCTGGCCATGTTCATGATGGTCTAGTTTTTCTTTTATCCAGACCATTCTGTTGTGGAGTATATATGGTTGTGGCCTACATTATGATGCCTTGTTGTCTACAAAAATATACAAAACATTTTGAGTTGTATTCCCCTCCATCCGACATGAGCACATTCATATACTTTCCACTCTGTTTTTCTTCTTCAGCTTTGACTTATTTAAAATTTGAAAAAGTGTCAAACTTATTTTTAAGACAATAAATCCATATTTTCTTGCTAAGATTATCAATAAAGGTCAGAAAATAAGAACTACCACTAATGGATTAAGTTTTCATTGGTCCACAAAGGTCTATGTGAAAAAATTCTAGATGTTATTTTGCTCTATGGGAGGATGTTGGAAAGTTGTCTCTCTTATGCTTCCAAGTATACAACTTTCACATGGAATTTATTTTTCATTCAAAACATGTAGACCTTTGACCATTGCATGTTTTGGAAGAATAATAAGACTTTTAAAAGGTAGATGACCAAACCTAGCATGACATAAGAGAGTCTCATCTGTTTTTGAGACATTTTAAGCAGATGGAAGGGACAAATTGACACTTCTTAAATTTAGGGGAAACATTCTATTCTTAATCATTTGGATTTTTTCAATCAGTTTCCTACTGGGTGATTTATCCAAAATTAAGCATGTTGATCATTTGAATAAGACATCATAACCATTCTCCATCAATTGTCCTACACTTATTAGATTGTGTTTGGGGTTTGGTACATAGTAGACATCATGTATACATTTCTCTTGATCTTGTTTAGTTAATACAGATACAATTCCTTTTCCTAGAGATTTTACTTGAGAATCATCAGCAAGAGTTATCTCAGATTCAATATAAGTATCCATGCTAGAAATTAAGTCTTTCTTATATGTCATATGATTATTGCAACTACTATCTAACAACCAAAATTCCTTGGAGAGACCTTCTTCATATGTATGGCATAAAATTTTTAACTTCCCCAACCACCAACAGGTTAGGCATCGTCACTGAGTAGACATATTTTTTCTCTGATACCATTTTGTAACATCCCCAACCACCAACATATCATGCATCGTCACTGATTAAACATATTTTTTCTCTGATACCAATTTGTAACGTCCCTGGCCGAACCACCAGCAGGCGGGGGAATGCTACCTCAGACAGAGCTCTTTTGTGGAAATATTCACATATAAACTTAACAGGAAATGAAAGAGATAATATGGAAACATACATGCATCGAAACACATGATATTATTACAAGAATCATAGACATGCACTTAAATACATCATTTAAACATTAAACATATAAAATATACTTATCTCTTAATTGAATACACCAACTTCGTGTAGACCTTCCACGAACTTCCCAGCCTTAGACCACGATGCTCATCAATCTCAACAATGGGTCACCCCTGAGTTGGGACTAAAATCCACAAGGAAAGGGATTCCTAGTATAGGCAGGGACAACAGGAAGTTGCACAGTACAATGAGAAGGATTTCCTCCAAGGAGCCACTTACGCGCACAACTCATAGACTCTCATTCCCCAAATGCTTGTCCCGCCACAAGAGTATACACCATCACTGCCTCATAGCACATCAGATACATCACCTCCCTTTTCGAGGCTTCAGGAATAGGATGGATCAGGAATTCTCAGAGATCTATAGCAGCTACTAGACTCCCTCTAGGAGAAATCACTTCCTCATCACACTCTCTCACCTGGAGAGAGTTGCTTACAGGCCTAAAAACCTGCCTATTCTATCCACGGGCCTCACAACCCACGGGCCTCACTCCCGCTCTCATAGAACCAACAGTATCTCCGGTGAACCCATTCAAAATTTGGCTAAGGTACATGTATGTTGTTCATTTCATAAATGCACATGATATGGCTCAATGGCGACAGGTTCCAAAGGTGCATGTGTGTGAAGGTTTTAGAGGTTGCAAAGGTCAATGAAGGAGGGATAAAAATGGTTGTTTGCATCACTTCTCACTCTACGTACCTACGTGAGTTTGGATCATGGAGAGAATGGCGAGCAAACCCCCACAACAATGGATTTCCCCCCATAAAACTTCATGCACCCAGGTTGACACATGGATCTCTTGGGAGATCGTCCCTTTCCACTTGGAGTTCATTCTGTTTTCCCAATGGAACTCAAGATATCATGGTTTATTTACCAACTATATTATTTTCAGGAAATACATTATAATATTCCCTTGGGTTAAGCCCTTGAGCTTAGCCCCTTTCTCCTTGCCTCTCATCCCCCTTCCCTTACCCATCCTAGTGGAGCTTAGTCCCCCATAACTTTTTATTCGTGGTTGGTCTACACACAACAATGTTGTTATATTAATAATATGAATATTTACAAGTATAGAACAGGCTCTTGGCCTTTAACATCTAGTCTCTTCGGTCTAATAAAAAAATAAGCCTACCAGTTTATAATTACTTGGCTCCCCATCCTACAAAACATGTTACATTCATAATCACAACCGGTGCTCGACCTTGGGATATTACAAAAGTAACATTGTTTCAAATGATTCTCCTTTATTTTTAGAGACATTTTCTCTATCTTTTCCCGGATTTGATTGGTTCTTTCTTCATTCACTCTCATAGTGATCATACTTTATGCAATAACAACATTGAATTCTAGAATTTTATGTCCATTTTATCCCTCTTCCTCTTTGATTTTGTGAGTCTTTAGACTAGTGTTGTTGTTCCTTTGTGTCTTTGTCTTACATATTATGATTTACTCTGCCTCTTCCTCTTTGATTTATATCTTTTTCCTCTGCCTTTATATTTTCCTCTTGGATCAGTCTGCTTTCATGTAAGTTGAATTGGATTGCTTGAATCTTACTAGACTACTCTCCAATTTGTGAAGAGTCTTACTCAACCTACTCTGATACCATGATAAATTCAGATATAAATAAAAATATAAATACATGAAAAACAACAATCAAGGCTTCAATGCACTGCTTTGTATTAAATAGAATACACTAATTACAAAAGGATCCAACATATAATTGAAATAATGCGCACTTAATTAAAATGGAATTGATAAAAAATAGAAGTCTAACAATGAATTAATTCAGTGAGCTAGAAGACAAGAAAATTGTTAGGATATTTAGACACTTAGGAGTTCGTTAATATCTACTTGGTCTAATGCGTCGATAGGTCAAAGTGTGTTTCCTAGTGTGTTTATTTAGTATGCATTAGTTTTCATTTGTACTTAGGAAATCCGATGGTCACGATATGTTACTGACATAGAGTGATTCGACGGTTCGTACTCTCCTCGATCTTAACAGCCATTGATATGTGGCTTAACACCTGATTGGTCCATCATCTCTATTTAAAGAGAAGGGAGGGTCATTTTCCGATGATCGATTGTGAGAAACTCTCTTGTAAAATCTTGCTGTAATCTTTTTCTTTGCATTAATAAACTGCTCCAAGTGGTCGCGTTGGGTGGGGTCGTGGATGTTTCCCCGTAGCGATTTTATCACATGAAAACATTGGTGTGTTGATATATGATCTGGTTATGTGAGTGGTTACTGAAGGTGTCCATCCTCTTTTGGAATACATGTGTTGTTGAACATGGTATTAGAGCCTGTTTGAAGACCCGCTCCTGTTGTGGATCGAGATCGTGAAACCGAGTTGTCTCATCTCCATTTGATGTCATTTGCATACATTTTGGGGCTGACACTACTGTTCCATTGCGTCCAGAGAACTCATTTCAGTTAGTAATGCTTTTCGTTTCACTCGAAAAGGTTTCTGTTTGCCCAATATATAGCCATTACAGTTAGATCTGGAGGTATAAAGTTTGAATACACATTTAAAAAAAAATTTACAGGGAAGTATTTTGGTTTTATTTCAGTTTTGTATTTTTTTATTTTCGGGTTGCTAATATTTTAGATCTATGTATTCTCTTTTCCCCGCGCCCTATATGATCTCAGAAAATCAGAAATAGATAGGAAAAGGTGCATCTTCCAGGTAAGCTAACTGAGATCTAACCCTTGTTGTCATTGAGAAGCAAATTTTTTTTCTTGTGTGAAAAGAGTTTTTTTTAGAACACTCTCCAAGGCCCTCTTCCACAAAAACAACAATCATCCTTCTAAACATTACAATATGTTTTGATAGACCATTTGGTTAAAAGTTGCCTTATTAAGTAAGAGGTCTTGAGTTCTAGTCTCTCTTTTGTTACTTTTTATTAAAAATTCATGCTAAAATTGTAAAGTGTATTTCACTTCAAGTATAAAAGAGAATCACTATAAGTAGCTTTAATATTTTATTTTATAGTTATTTGTTTTGCATGCATATTTTATTTGTAAAAGTGAGCCCCATTTCTCTTTATAAAAGTGGGTCACTTCATAAAGCAACTTACACTACCACGTGGTTCTTTGTTACCATTTATGCATTTTCTTAAAAAGGACATAACTCTCACATCCGAAGTCTGTTTTCAATGCCGTTTTTTTTAAAATCACATAACTTTTCGATCTTTTTCCATTCAGATCATCAATTTTAGTTTTTAAATCTATATTATCTGCATATTTAATATGGATTCTACAAGTAATCTCTTACTTACCAGCACCAACTACCTCTAATGGAAATCCCATATGGAGGATTTATTAAGAAGTAAAGGCTTGTACCGAATTACCTTGGGAAAGGAGACAACACCCACTAATGCTGATAAGAAATCCAAATGGGATAATAGGAATGACGAAGCACGTGGATTAATCAGAATGACCATCTCTCATGATTTAAGGTTCCACCTTCAATAACTTGATCAAACCAAAGAAGCTTGGGACAAGATTGAATCTTTGTTTGATAAACACAATATTATTCGAGCACAACATTTAGAAAATCAAGTATTGACTTTAAGTCCAAATGTTTTTTCTTGCATTGAAGACTAGCTATCTAATTTTAAAACACTCAGACTTTTATGTGAAGAATGTAAGATAAAGATAGAAGAAGATCGTTGCATCTATCTTATACTTTATAAGATAGGTAGTGCATATTTTGTGTTTGTATCTACCTTTTATGCCATGCAAGAGGCTCTAGGGGAAACTTATACAGAACCCAATCTTGAGAACTTTTGTGATGCTTTGATTAGAGACCAAGATAAGCTTGTACAACTTGGAGTGATCAACACTGTAGGTACCTCCAACAAAGCCTTAGTTGTCCATAAGAAAGATAAACCCAAGAATACCAAGAAGAAACATCCTTGCCACAACAACAAGCAATATAAGGGTCCCAAACCCACTCAGACAGCTTACGCTCCTAATGGTGACAAAGGAGAAAAATATAAAAGTAAGAATACTAACATACATTGAAAATTTTGTGATAAATATGGTCATGATGAGTCCAAATGTTTCAAGAAGATGGTAGTTTTAGAAGCAATGATGAAGAAACACAACATCAATATTGATTGTACTTCTTCTTCTTCTTCTCATGGACATGCACTTTCTGCTTCTGATTTCTCCTTCAATACAACTTCTACTTCTACTTCTACTTCTGATGAGTGGCTTATTGATTCTGGAGCATCTTATCATATGGCTAAGGATAGAGCCATATTTTCCACTCTAAATGAATGTAACACCAAGAAAATATTTGTTGGTGATGATGAAGGTAAAATCATAGAGTTTTCACCTCACCAAGTTGTAATCAAGGATCTAAAAGATCCGAAGCATGTTCTTGCAACTGGAATTGCTGATGATATTACCAGGTTGTACAAATTTGACAACTTTGGGTCATCATATTTTTCATCAGTTTTTGTTGCTCATAGCGATGACTTGAGCAAACTATGGCATGAGCAGTTTGGTCATCTAAAATATCGCTCATTCCAGCAACTTTGTAATCAACAAATGGTGACTGGTCTTCCTCTTGTTTCATGCAGAGATGGTGTTTGTGTTGGTTGTGTTCTCTACAAACGTGCCTCTTGGCATGCCTCGGGTCTTTTGTAGTTTGTTCACAGTGATTTGTGTGGTCCATTTTATTCTCCTTCTTTTTCTAGGTGCAAGTATTTCTTAACTTTCATTGATGACTTTTCCAGATGTACTTGGGTTTACTTCTTAAAACTTAAGAGCGATTTTTTTGAAATTTTTTTGGCCTACAAGGCCCTTGTAGAAAAGCAATCTAGACATCAAATTCAAAGGTTAAGAACAGATAATGGAGGCGAATATGTGAACAATAATTTTACAATTTACTACACTACACATGGAATCCAAATGCAACACATTATTCCTTATACACCACAACAAAATGGTGTTGCTGAGAGAGAGAACCACACATTAAAATAAATGTCTAATTGTATGATCCAATCTAAGGGATTAAGTCTAAAGTATTGGGCGAAAGCCATCAACTGTGAAAATTACATAATAAATCGCACTCCCACAAAGGCTCTTAAAAAAATAACACCGGAAGAAGCTTGGACTAAAATTAAACCATATGTAAGTCACTTCTGTGTATTTGGCAGTATAGCATGGGCTCACATTCCTGATGAGAAAAGGAAAGCATTGTAGCCTAAAAGTGAGAAGTGTATATTTGTTGGTTATTCTAAAGATGTCAAAGGTTACAGACTTCTTCAATCACATTGTAATGAAATTATTATTAGAAGAGATGTTAAATTTGATGAAAATCTCTTGGCCTGCAAGCTTAATTCGACATTTGTGCCTTCTTTGGCCTGTGATCTTAATTTGACGGTTGTGCCTTCTTCGGCTTGCAAGCCATATTTTGCGTTTGTGCCTTCTTATGATCTGGTTTCTTCTTCAAATGATGATAGTGAGGATGCAAATCCACCTCCGTCTGCTCACCCTCCTCCAGATGAGTCCTTTGACCCTGAACCAACACCAGCTCCACCGCTTCCTAGATGGGTCCATTCAACATGAGAAGCAGTTGGAGATTTTGTCGGTGATCCTTCAGATCAACGTTTGACATGTTCACAGTTCCAACGAGCCTCTTCTCTTTTGGCTCAAGTTTCAGAAACACATGATCCAAAGACATTTGCAGAAGCTTTAGGTCATCCAAATTGGGATACATCAATGAATGAAGAGTATCGTTCTTTAATGGAAAACAATACTTGGGATCTAGTACCTCTTCCAAAAGGAAGAAAACTTGTTAGATGCAAATGGGTCTATAGAACTAACTATGCATCAGATGGAAGTGTTGAAAGACACAAGGCTCAGTTAGTTGCCAAAGGATTTTCCCAAGTTGAAGGAATTAACTATAATGAAACCTTTGCCCTTGTAGCCAAAATGAATTCCATCTGCCTTGTTCTTGCCCTTGCTACCTCACATAAATGGGAGGTCCATTAGATGGATGTTAAATCTGCCTTCTTACACGGAGATTTGCAAGAAGAAATCTACATGGAAGAACCTTCTGTCTATGTCCATAATGAATCTAGCCTTGTTTTTCGCCTCAAGAAATCTCTTTATGGTCTCAAGCAAGCTCCCTAATCTTGGTATGCCAAAATGGACAACTTTCTTATTTCCACTGGATTCTCTGGATGCCATTCTGATCCTAATGTCTATACCAAGAAAGTAGGAAGCCATCTCATAATCCTTGTCCTTTCTGTTGATGACCTTATCCTTACTGGTAGTGACTCAAAACTTTTAAACCATGTGAAAACAAGCCTTAAGAAGAAATTTGAGATGACAGACTTAGACTTTTTTCACTATTTCCTTGGACTCCAAGTTTTGCAAACCAATGAAGGAATTTTTCTTTCCTAGTCTAAGTATGCTTGTGGCCTTCTTCATCGCTTTCACAAGGATGATTGTAAACCAATCCCTTCTCCCTTCCAGTTTGGAGTCAAGATTACTTCCACCTGTACTTCTCCCAAAGTTGATGCCACCCTGTACCGTCAGTTAGTTGGTAGCCTCTTATACTTGATTCACACCCATCCTGATCTTTCCTTTGTTGTTGGTCTTGTTTCCCGGTATATGTAAATACCGCATGAAAGCCATTGGAAAGAAATTAATATGATACTTCTCTATGTCCGTGGTACAATTCAGTTCAAGATACATTAAAGTTCAGGGGGGACTCCTTTATTGGTTGGTTTCACTGATTCAGATTAGGTCGACGACCCTGATGATCGGAAGTCTACTGCAGGTTATGTTTTCAGCCTTGGTTCAGGACATGTCACTTGGGCCTGTAAGAAACAACAGTCTATTTCACTTTCTTCAACAGAAGCAAAGTACCGAGCAATGGTAAATGCAAGTCAGGAAACCTTGTGTCTTTGACAGGTCCTTTCAGAGTTTGGATTCCAGCAATAGCATCCAACTAGCCTTTGGTGCGACAATCAAAGAGTCATCAAGCTCGCCAAACACCTTGTGCAACATCAACATAGCAAACACATCGAGCTACACATGAAATTCATGAGAAAGCTCATTCATGATCAAGTTATTGAAGTGTTCTTTTGTCCTATAGAAGATCAAGTTGCAGACATTTTTACAAAGTCTCTTACAGAACCGAAGTTTTCCAAACTTCAATCTATGTTAGGAGTTCAGGAATTTTTCATTAAGGGGGGATAGGCTCTAATGCCTCCTTCCTTCTCCTATTGTGCCACTATTGTAAATCCTTCAATCCTATCCCAAGTTGTTCTTAAGGGGGGATGTTAGGATATTNTAGGAGTTAGTTAAGATCTACTTGGTCTAATGTGTCGTTAGGTAAAAGTGTGTTTCCTAGTGTGTTTCTTTACACTATCGTCGATCTTAATGGCCATTGATTTGTGGATTAACACCCGATTGGTCCATGATCTCTATTTAAAGAGCACGGAGGGTCATTTGTCGATGATCGATTGTGAGAAACTCTCTTGTAAAATATCTATGTAATCTTTTTCTTTGCATTAATAAACTGCTCCAAGTGGCCGCGTTGTCTGGGGTCGTGGATGTTTCCCCGTAGGGGTTTTACCACGTGAAAACATCAGTGTGTTGATCTCTGATCTGGTTATGTGAGTGGTTACTGAAGGTGTTCATCCTCTGTTGGAATACCTGTGTCATAGAAGAAAAATATGATTAGCAAGATTAACTCTAATGTTTATGATACCTGATGTGACAATCAGTAGAAAATTCATCCTCTAGAAAGAACTTCATTTGCATGAGAAGTTTTCCCTCTCTAGCGATAAGGTAAGTAGTGATGATACCTTGTCGACTGGTTTTCATACACATGTCTAATAATGTATCATGTGTAAAATTTGTGGTTGCTATTAATCAGGCACATTTTTCACCATATGGGAGATAAGGAGTTCTTGGTCATGGTGTTAGGGCTAATATAGCTTTAACTAGGAGACATGGACCACTAGGTGAATATCAAACTCAATAGGAAGTTCATGTTTGAATGCATTATTTCCCATCTTTTAGAAAGTTTAATAGGCACAATATCAAAGTGAATGGAGTGGAATTTGTGGTGATTAGACCCTTAAACACATTTGATGGGAGATCCAAACATTATATTCAACATAGAATGGAGTTTGTGATTCTTAGACCCCTCAAGGCATTTGAAGGGACATCCAAACATTATCTTTAATCTAGAATGGAGATAGAAGTTGATGGTGATCTCTTAGTTCCTTCACCTGCTCTTGATTTTGTTGTAACATGATCTTTTGGAAAAAATAAGTGACTTTTTATTGGGTGTTGAGATGCTACTAGGAACTAGGAGGTGATAGTATGGTTGGAGGATGATATGGTGCTATATGTTGATGCCCATAACAATTTCAAAAGGGTGGGATAGTAGAAATGATTGTTTTACACACACCAAAAATTTGTTTACATGCACTATTAACATTAAATAGTGTTACATATAAACACATCATGCTTTGGCTTAAAATAGATACACTATCTTAGCAAACTAACAACCACTTGAGAGAATATCTCAACCACACTCGAAATTAGGGACCAACTAGTTGGACATAATCTCTCATATCCAACTATATCCAACAACCTCTTAAAACATAGAAACAAACTCCTTATCTAGAGACAAAGTCTACCTCACACTCACCAAAAATAATAACAATAACAAGTATAATCACACATATGAAAATTAAGAGTTAATAATTCCAACACTTCCCCTTAATAACTACTTGTCTTAATCTTTGTAATCAAGAATCTTGAACAAACCTTGTAATCAAGAAAGTCTATATATATTCCATCCTCTCTCTTACATATTGTACCTCGATCATGTGGTCATCCATAAAGTGATTTGAGACAACCACTAAAATGCGAAAAAAAAGAAGCGAAATACTCAAAACCCATGAAAGCATACACCAGACAAAAGCCAAGACAACCATCTTAAAATGTTTATTTGATATTCTATTACTTTTTGTAATTTCATGAATACATTAAAAAAATTCATAAATATATGTCGATAATAAATTTATTATAAATTATAATGTAGAGAGAAACTCCATCATGTGTTACATGGTGTGAAAAGTAAAAAAAACAAATAATAGAATGACAAGAAATACTCTAAGGAATTTAATAATATAAGCATGATATTCCCAATCATTTTAAAGAAAATATTCCACAACATGTCCAAATAGTTGGATGGCAAACTAGATCATATAGAAATATGATTGATATCTGCATAGAGATTAAGATACACTAAACATCAAAATCAAGTACAACATATAACTAATATGTAATAAATTCTTTTATTCAATTGTTCAATTTCTATTACATGCTTAGTTTAGGAGATGTCCTATATATATGTACAATATTACAATAAGTTTTACTAAATAATAACTAATATGTAATAAATTATTTTATTCAATTGTTCAATTTCTATTACATGCTTAGTTTAGGAGATGTCTTATATATATGTACAATATTACAATAAGTCTTACTAAATAGAAAAAAACTAATTAATGAAATTAAGTACATGATTTAGACAAACATCACTCGGGGAGAAATATGGAGCGTTGACGAAAATGAATTTGATTTGAATCTTCTTGTGGAATTTCTTTCATCAAATTTCCCATAAGGAGATTTTGCGTATGAAAGTGAGGGAGTGCTTCCTTAGAAAAATGCAATGTATTATTACTTTTTGCATTTTGGTATCTTCGTACCTAAAAATTGAACAACATACACAGTTTAACACATTGACCATAAATATATATATTAAATTAATTATTATAACTATTCTATGAATATACCTTGGTTCGAAGGAAATGATTCTCCACAAGTAGCACTTCTTCCTGCAAATCATAAAATGCCAGATTTTTTTTTTGAAAACCTTTCTTTCAAAGGTAAACAACCTTGTTTGCTAAATTAATATTAATAATAACTTCCAATTCCATTTATGATTATAATATTAATTGAAAAAGATATATTAACATAATTTATAGAAGAAATAAAAATATCAGTTTTAAGGAGGTATCGTACCCTTTGTTGTAAAGCTTGAGTCTCTTGAAGAAACATTTTATTCTGCTTATTGAAAAATATATATAGTTAACAAATGGTGAAACGAAATTAGTAGAATAATTAAATATTATTTGTTTTATGATCATAAAGACATTTAAAAAAAAAAAACTTAAATTTTCCTCCACCTTCTGTAATCGAATACAATTTATTCCCCTTTGAAGACGTAGTTCAAGTTCGTTAAGCTCTTTCACACTTAAATTTGAAATATTATCTCCCATCAAATTCCTGCTCTGATATCATAGTTAGAAAATTTGTGGTAGAGCATTATTGTAAAAGCTTTGACAATTACAAAATATTATGGAAATTTTTGATATGTTAAAAAAATATTAGTCAAGGTACTTTAGTAATTATAGTTCAATACGAACCTATTCGCATTGGTTAGAATGTCAATTTCTTGCTTTAGCTTTGCCCTTTCATTTCGGCAACGCTGTATGCATTAACATTAAAAAAAATAAATAATATATTACATAAACACTTTCATATTAATTTATATATGCATATACATAAAAGACGATTAATAATATTACGATAAAAATATATAAAATTTATTATTAAACAACAATCTCAAATGATACCTCTAAGCTTGATTCCGCTGTTGGATTACGTCGTATATCCTTAGCACACGTCCTTTTATATCTCTCAATTGTTCTGCAAACACTTTTCACAAACAATGAACAAATTTACTTTTCATCTATTTATTCAGAGAATTTAAAAATATTTAAATATTAAAAAAAACGTTTTTAAAATATATAATTTTAAATAAAAATAAAATTTATATATATATATATATATATATATATATATATATATATATATATATATATATATAAATTAAACCTCCTCGTGATTATATATTCCCAAATTCAATTCCACATCCAGAACTCCTATAGTCAATACCAATATTAAAACTAAAGATCAACTAACACAATATCCCAGCACAGCCAAGATCACTTTGCGAAGAACTTGATATGCTTAAATGCGTAGTTCGATGCATCATTTAAAGATAATCGTCTTTTATGTTTATTTATTATTTGGTGTAATAGATTTTGTTAACGTTACCATGATGTTAGGTCTGATAACATTACATTAAAACAATAATAATAAAATCAGTTAAATTAAAAAAAATTAAAACAATAATAATAAAATCAGTTAAATTAAAAAAAATTAAAACAATAATAATAAAATCAGTTTAATTAAAAAAAATAAAAATAACTATGTATTTATTTATTTACATAAAAGCATATAAATTAAAACTTAAAAATGTGATCTTTCTTGATCTTTCATAGATTCTAATTTAAAATAGATTTAAGTTGATCTAATAAAGTTATTAAATAAATTAATAAACATGACATATAAAAGTTGAAGAAAATTCATCTCTATTTTTTTTTAATGGTTTCAATAACTTTTGATTGTTTTTGCTTGTAACTTTGAAATTTCAATCTCAATTTCTCTAAATGTTTTTATTTTTTTTTGTAAGTGAGTGTAAAGATCTATATTACTGAAGATAATATGATACAAAAGGTGGGCCTCCTGGTCTGCTTAGAAGAAAACTAGACCAACGGGTCCCTAGTTGCGCAAGTTGTAATTACTGAGGGATGGTTCTAGTCTGGCACCAAGGGAAACCAGAACAGACCTTCCAAGTTCAGTTGGAGAAAAGAGCATATATATAAAGGAAGAGACTGAAAACATCCTCCTAAACCAGAGAGAGAAACATATATGCGCTAACTTGACTAGGCCTGACATGACTTCCTTTAGACTGCCAATTCATTAATCCAGAACAATGAAGTGTTTATGCACCTAGGGGTGCTCCTTCCCACCATCCGCCTGGCTCTTGTTATCTTCCTTTTGTGGGGTCGTGCAATTCTTCCTGATTTGAGTTGGTGCACCGTGTCCATCGGTGGGCGTGATGTCCATGTGATGTACATAACGTAGGTAGAGGTGGAATTGGGCAGCCAAATGCTCCATCTTGCTTTTCTGGTCCTTCTCTACCTCTACTAACATGAATTTGGTAATAGTTTACAGATTGTTGAGGCAACGCAGGATCTCATCCAACATTGTCTTGTTTTCCTTGTTCTCCTCTAGCCTGGCTTTTTCACTCTTTGAAATTACTTTTCTGATCATCATCTTAGTTATCCACGCCATCTACACGGTTTTGTTGAAGAGGTTTTCCTTGGGTTGTGTGGCCCCCGGATCAGTTACCCAGTCCACTTCCTGTACCAATGCGTCTCGTGCTTTAACTTTACACTTGTTCTTTAATTCGTTCTCCCGCCGAGTGATGGTTTCCTTCCCCTTCGACGCAACCCGAGTATGGAAAGTTCCCTTCGCATTTTTTGCGGCCTATGCCATTCTTGTTGCCGCCTCGAACTGTTTGGGACTTCCTTCCTGTGGGGGGGTTCCTTTTCCTGTGTGTTTTCTTTAGACACGCCATCCTACTCTGCGTGTCGCATCTCCTGTGCTGGTTACTCAGCCTGTGCCTCACTTCCCATGTATTCTTCCTATCCCTCTTTTGAAATCTATGAAAATCCCTATTGTTGTGCTCCTTCTAATTGCGTCTATTTATGTTGTCCCTCTTCTTATTGACCTTTCCCCATTGCGAACCTGTCCTTTCAGTCTTGGTTTTCTCGCGGTGATGTGCACTTATGTCAATTTTCCTGTTAAGGCTTGGATAGTCATGATGGGTCATCCTTTGTCCCTGTGCAGTTACTGCCCTTTCTTGCTTGTGATCTGGTTGTACTTCTCTTCGTACCTGTACCTGTCCTAGTGGATCTATCTAGGTTATCATCTACCCCACATGCCTTACATCATTCGTTGCATGCGACTTGTTGCCTGGCCTTTCACTCGTGCTTTCCCTATGCCTCTTACTGGCATACTGACCTTGCTTTCAATCGTCTGTATGCTGCTTATTATAATCTTGCATGATGATTAGTGTCAGAGTAGTGGGTTCTCCTATCCTGCCCGGGGCCCGCGTACCTACCGTGGGGCCTTTCGATATCCTCCTTCATGTGACCTTCCAAGATTAACCTGCCTTCATGATCTTTTGTCACAAGGTGGTTGTAGTTTGTTCTGAGTTGCCCATTCGAAATGAGGATCCATGTGTCGTCTAGTTCCGAGCCTTCCTTGCCAACCCCCTCGTTGGTGAGCTTGTCTGCTAGCGCATTCGATGACCTGCGTACCCAACGCAACACCACTGTGTTCAGATTTCTTAGATGTTCCTGGATTTTCTAGAGGGAGTGTGCTAGGCGCCAATGGTGCTAAACCTTGCCTACTCTGGTGCCATTTTGGAGTCTTTTCGTCGTATTGATAACCAGGGTGGAGTCACCTTCCACAACAATGTTTTTTATCCTTTCGCAACTTAGGATTTCGAGGCCAAGTTCCAGGGCTCCAAATTCTGACTTGTTGTCGGTTGAGTTTCCTATGCCCCCAACGTATAGTCGAATAATGTTGTCCCCACTATCTTTGATCACGTCGCCTACCCCTGCCACTCTTGGATTTCCTATTCCTGCCCCGTCAAAATTCAGTTTGAGGAACCTTGATGGAGGGGGATTCCAGTTGCGGGCTCCTATCGGGAGTTACAGGTTGCTCCCTATAGTTAGGTTGTTGCACCAATTTTTCAGTTGGAAAAGGTCCAGGATCCAGGAGTCTTGGTCTATGAGTTGCGCTTTTTCCATCATGTAGTTGCGGCTCTGCACCTTTTCTCTTATTTGAGAGACTATTGTCTCCTTTATCCTCTCTACCGGTATGCTTTCATTCCTGAAGATGTGGCTATTTTGTTCTTTCCATATTTCCCAGATGATCATCCGTTGGTGATGGTTGTGTTGATGTTCCCCCAGATCCTATTGGATTGGTGGAATATGTCTGCCACCCAATCTCAAATCTCTGTTGTATAATTGCATTCGTCGAGGAGGTGGTTAGTTGTTTCCTCCTTGTGTCAGTAGAGATGGTAGTGAGAGGGCCCTATGAAACCTCTCTTCATGAGGTTCTCCCAAGTTATAATTCAGTTGTGTAGAACAAGGCATTTGAACATTTTGATTTTTGGCCATTGGGGGATTTTCTAAATTTTTTCCCATTGTTGCTTTGAATTTTATTGGTCCTCACCCGCGATGTAATACCGTGCTTCTTTTAAGTTGAATTCACCCCCATTTTTCCTGCCCCACCTCAATTGTTCCTCTTCTTCCGAGACCCCAATTTTCCTTCTTCCCAATTCCTCCTCCACTTCTTTCATGATTGTGTCGGCCCGGGCTCTATTTTGTGGCTTAAGTTTGTCCCAAATCCACCACCTGGTGCTGCCTTTCCTTTGCTTCCAATAATGATGGATTTTTGTTTTGCCTTGCCCAATCATTTCCTGTTGAAGCTCCTCTACGTTCGTATTTTCCATTCCGGGTTCCTATTGCCATGCGTCCTCCCAAAGCCTTGTTGTTCTACCATTCTAGATGGTTGATCCCTCCCTTGTGCCTATGAACCGAATTCTCTCCTGGTCGCTTATGTTCGGGGAATACTTGGCCTTCCATAGTTTTGTCCATGGTACCGAATTATCTTTTACCCATGTCCACTAAAGCTTTGCCCCATAGGCTTTGTTGGTTACCTGTGGGTCCTGTAACCCTAGGCCACCTTTGATTTTTGGTCTGCAAACCTTATCCCAAGCCACCAAGGCCCAATTATTTTTATGTTCTGCGTCATTCCATAGGAAGTCTAGCTGAATGGCTCTTATATTTTGTAGAATTCCCTTAGGGGTTGGGAACAATGACATCATATACGTCGGGATTGCTTGAAGAACCATTTTGGTGAGGATAAGCCTTCCAGCTAGGTTTAGGGATCTATATGTCCAATTTTTTACCCTCTCCTATAGTTTGCTAATAACTCCTTCCCATGTGGCCTTGGTGCAGGTTTTGTTTGTCAGGGGGATTCCCAAGTATTTCGTTGGGATCGTTTTGCGTTCAAACCCTAGAATGTTGGCCAGGTTGCGCTGAATTGTTGGATTAGTGTTGAAGAAATATATCATGGATTTGGAGTGGTTGATTTCCACCCCCGAGGCTTCCCCTAAGTCTTCTAATATTCTTTTGAAATATTTTTCTTCCTTTACTGTGGGTGTGCCATGGAGTAGGGTATCATCAATGAACTGTTTTTGTGTGGAGGTTGGATAGTTTTCATAAGGTTTGATACCTTTTATTTCCCCAGATGTAGTTTTTTCTTTTATACTTCTTCTTAGCCCTTCCATCATTAGAATGAACAGGAAGGGGGAAAGCGGGTCCCCTTGTCTTATTCCTCTAGATGGACAAAAATTTTTGGCTGGGGCTCCATTGATTAGTAGTGAGTAGCTTTTCAATGAGACTAGACTGACTATCCAGTTGATCCAGTGATGGTCGAACCCAAAATCTTCCAGAGTCTCAACCATGTAGTGCCAGCTTATTTTTTCGTAAGACTTCTCCAAATCAAGTTGGATTATCATCCCCCCTCTCCTTTGGCTTTTCAGTGTGTGAATGATCTCATGGGCCTGGATGATATTGTCCAGGATTTTTCTGCCTTCCACGAAACCCACATGTTCTTGTGAAATCAGTGTGGGAAGTAGTGGCTTCAGTATATTGGCTATGACTTTGGATATTATCTTGTAAACTACATTGCATAAATCTATAGGCCTGTAGTGATATGGGGTTCTAGCTTCATTTTCTTTTAGGATTAGAGTGATCATTGTGGCATTTAAAACTTTCAGGATGGATGTCGATATCTTGGAGTCCTCCATCACCCCATAAATATCATGTTTAACCACTTCCGAGTAGGCTTTGAATAATTCCACTATGAAACCATCCGGGCCTGGGGCCTTTCCGTTGGGCATCTCCTGGACCACTTGGTCAATTTCTTCCTTGGCAATGGGTTTGCTTAAGCCAACATTTTTCTCCTCTGTGACCAGCTTCGGTATGTGTTGAATCAGTATTTGTATGGCCTCCAATCTATCTAGGTTTGGTTCCTAGGCTATCCCCTGGAAGTGGTTGACCAGTGTATTCTCAATTTCCTAGTGGGATTCTCTTTCGATCCCATCTTGATCCCTAATATTCAATATTTTATTGTGGGATCTTCATGCAATATTTGTTCTATGAAAAAACATGGTATTCCTCTCCCCTTCCTTTAGCCACCTCATTCTGGACTTTTGACGCCACAAGGTTTCTTCCTGCAGGCATCTCGCTTCCCATTCTTGGGTCAAATGGATCTCTTTTTTTTTTCGATCCTCTGTGTATCCCTCTTCGATGAATTGTTCCTGTAGTTTCCTCATTCTGTCCTTGATGCTCTTTTCCCCCTGGTTTATATTTCCAAAGACTTCCTTTTTCCGCTCCTTGAGTTTTTGTTTAATGTGTTTGAGTTTTTTATGAAGTTTGAACATCCTTGTCCCTTGTTCTGGAAGTTCCTCCCGCCACCATTATTTGATGTTGTCCTTGAACATGGGATGGTCGATATGAAACTTTTCAAATCTAAATGGTTCGTTCCTCGGTGTGTTTTGAAAATTTGCTTCCAGTTGAACTGGCAGTGATCTGATCCCCCCCATGGGAGGATGCTACAGTCCAAAGTTAGTCCCTGCAGCATGATTGATTCCGACACCAAGAATTTGTCTATCCTTGTAGCTATTTGGTGGTGACCTAGTCATTTTTTGTTCCAGGTGAACTGACCGTTGTTGGTCCTGATGTCCATGAGCTTCATTGTATTAATGAATGTTGAGAAATCTTCCACATCTCTGTCCAATCTCCTGGTGCCCCCTTTTTTCTCGACGAGTGTATTGATGATGTTGAAATCCCCTGCCAGGAATCTCAGGGATGATTTTAAGGATGGAAATTTGTTTTAAAATGTAGAAACCTTGGCAAATCTTACTAATTCATCATATGTCAACTATAAATGTTTGGCGATATTTTTGTAGAAATATTCAAATTTCTAAGTATTTTATATAGTTTTTATAAAATTTTGGCTATTTTTAAGATAAAATAATTTTATTCAATAGAATTTGGGCGAATCATTTTCAAAATAGCGAATCTTATTTTTGGAAAAACCATGGAAAATTAGCCCATGAGCGAAATTTAGCCCCTAAAATCATCCCTAGGGCCCAGGATCCAATGGAGGTTGCGGGTACACTCCTTTAGATTCTCTAGGTCAAGGAGCAATCTCCTTTTTTCCTCCATCACCTAGGGGCCATACACATTAGTGCATAGAATTTCTTCCGTGCTCCCTATGATTTTCATATTAACATAAAGTGTGTTTCTCATGGCTTCTGCTGCTAGTAGGTTCACCGATTGTGGGTTCCACAAGGTGAGGATACCTCCTGTCATCTTTTGTCTTTCAACAACCAACATCTTGTACTTCCTCCATTGTTTTTTACTGATTGTTTCCATTCTTTCTAAAGTGCATTTTGTCTCTTGAATGAAACATAGGTTAGGTTGTTACTTACTCAATCTATTTTTAAGGATTCTTTGCTTTCTTGGGATGTTTAGGCATCTTATATTCCATGTTATGATCTTCCTTTAAACATTGGCTCATAGTTCTTGTAGGGGTACACTATTTGATTTTATGCCTTTCTTCCACCTTGCCTGCTTGGGTGAGTGTTGTGGTTGTCCATCACCTATTTTGATTCCCAGGTGTCCTATCTCGCCATGTATGCGCTTGATCCCTCTGTATTTATCTTCCTCCCTTAGCAAGAAGAGATATTAAATGCGATCAAGTTGCTCCGCTGGCACATTGTCTACTCCCTGCCTTTTCCATTGCTCCAATATATTCAATAGAACTATTCCTTCCCTTTCCAAAATATCTTGGAGATTTGGGTCCTTTGTTCCTACCTCACTTGAATTCATCTCCGAATCTCTGTCTTCTTCCTGCATTGGGGTGTTGGCATCTTCATTTCCTCCTTCCCTGGGACTTGCGTTGCCTCCCTATTAGCCTTTGTTGCTTGGATTTTTTGTGTTCTCTTGAGTTGCGTGTTCCCTCACATCCTTATCTTTCTTCTTTTTTGTCCCTCCTTCTTCCCCTTGGTTGGTCCTGCCCCTTCCCTCTGTTCTAAGCCTGGATTCTGAGTTTCTTCATGTTGGGGCCTTACCTTGTCTCTGGTTTCCTTTTCCTTTGTGATTTGGCTTCACAAAACCATCCTCATCCTTTTGTAGCTTGGTGTTTTCCACTTCTTTTTTTTTGTTAAGAGGAAATTCTCTCAATAGGTGTCCATGTTCATGACATCTTCTGCATCAAAATGAGATCTGCTCATAGTTTATTCTTTGTATCCATTCCTCATCCCTAAACTCCAGGCTTATGGCTTCCAGGAGTGCTCCCAAAACATCCATCTCGATGTCGATCCTTGCATAGGATGTGTATCTTCATTTTAGAGTAGCTTTCGATGTCTTGACATATTTTTCGAGCTTGTTCCCTATGGATTCGAAGGTGGATGGTAGCCATTATTCTAGTGGTAAGGAGTAAAGCCTTAGCCAAAATGGGACATTTTTAAAGGTTTATTTCTCCAGGGAGAAATTTTTCTTCCATGGACGAATGTACAGCCCCGCTGAGGCGTCGAAGTATGGTCCCCCCTCAAAGACTTTATCCCTATCTTCCAGGTTCATAAAGACTGCGGTGAAGAAACCTTTCGAGCCCAGGTGAAGTTCCACTTCTCCACTTGGCTTCTAATGGTACTTTATTCAGTTGTGCAACGTTTGTTTTGTGGGCCATAGGCCCATGAACTTGCGGATCAGTGCATGCATCTTCATCTGATCCGAAAAGAGTTGTGTTTGGGGGTCTTCCAGTATAAACTTAGGTAATAGTGTTGTTTTAGGTTTGCGCGGGTTGCGCCCCTATGAACCACTGGGGTTCGTCGTTGCTTGCGCGTCGTTTTGGGATTCTTTGGCTCCTTCCCCCACATGATCATTTTTTTATTGGTTTCCCTCTTGGTTCTTTTCCGATCCTGATCCCGAGGTACCTGTCAGAGGTTCTTTGAAATCACCACCTTGTAGGCATTTCCCTTTGTCCACCACTACTTGGTTGTATGAGGGGGTTGCATTCCCTCCCCCTTTGGTGACCATTCTGGTCACTGTTGAGACAATGACTATCAAACCCTAGCTTGAAAATATCTCAAAAGTAACACCTTCAATTCCTCTTCCTCTTTTTAGCTTTTCTAAATGTTAGCTCCATGACCATTTCCAATTTGAATTAAAATTTCTACCTAATAAATTTTTATGGCCAAACGAAAACGACTGATTCTCTCCATTTGAAATTCAGGCCCAACTATTGTTTCTATCTACTTGAAATTAAACCCAGTTTTGCTTCTGTTAATCGACCCATTGCTCATGCCTTATGTTTTCCTTGTTATAATGCCACATATTTTCATAGCTTTAGAAATGATTTAGTTTGTTGAAATATTAAAATAAAATGAGAAGTTATATATCAAAATGTTGTATAAATATCTTTTCATTTTCATATATAAATGATTTAAGTATTTTTTTTCTCTTTCTAATAAATTGAATTTATATAACTTAAATATTTTTTTCTCTTTCTAATAAATTGAATTTATATAACTTAAGTAATTTTTTCTCTTTGTAATAGATTGAATTATGAAAATAATTTAAATATCTTTTATTTTTTTCTAAAAGATTGAATTTATATATTTTAAATATATTTTTGGATATATTTATATTTTTTTTTTTAATTTTTAATATTTTTTCTATTTTATAAATTTTAAGAAGTTTTATCTTTTTCTTAATTGTTTTTTTATTATAATTTCTTTTAAACTTTATTTTGATTTAAATATAATAAATATAATTTATAAATATTTTAAAAATCATCATACAATTTCTAAAATATATAATATTCATCACTTTTATATAAATATGTACATTTTTTTATATAATATTATATAAATATATACAAAACTTCATATAATATTAAAATACCCTATTACAAATATACTTGTACAACTAAGAAATATACAATATTCATTGATTTTATATAAATATATACAAACTTTCATAATATCTCTCTCTATATATATAAACCTTCACATAGTATTAAAATACCCTATTACAAATATACTTATACAACTACGCTATTGTGATATTGTTCACTTAGATTAATCAACCTTTCACCCTTTATTCATATAATTTAGTAATTGGAAAAACATTAAAATGCCACTATGACCTTCAACTTGGATCAAAAGGCTTTTTTACCATCATCTTGCATAATCTGGAAGACAGAAATCAGATCTTGAAGGAGGACCTTATTTCTACAACTCAGTCAGCCTCTTCCTTTGCTTCTGGACGAAATGGTTCATCCTAGAAAAGGAAGACTTCACACATGCACCAGTATGGCTGAGACTCTACTCGCTCTCACAAGAATCTTGGCTGGAAGAGATCCTTGCGGGAATCAACAACACCATCAACATCTACGTCAAAGCTTCAGAAGAAAAAAAACATAGAAGGTACATAGCCTGCGCTCGTATATGTGTTTACTTGAATATATCCAAACCCTTGCTAGGAGCCATCACTCTAGATTACCATGATGATGAATGGTGTCAAACACTCAACTATGATCACATCCCCTTTCGCTGCAAAAAATGCCATGAGCACGGACACCTCTTTCACGAATGCCCTTTAAATAATCCCACCAAACCCTCTACAGAAGACCCCGACAAATCCAAGGATGGTTTCATCCCTATCACGGGAAAGCATAGACATCAAGGCAAANAGAACTCCTTTGAGGTCATACAAACCCCAATAGACATACCTTCCTCCTTAATGACACCACAAACCGACCCTTCTAAATGCCAAATCATAGGGAATCCTGATCTTTCAGGCCTAGATCACTCTCAACCACCACCCTCTGATGCCTCCCTTCCTGCCACACTTGGTCCAGAAATAGGAGATCTAGACACGGACCTAGAAGATCATGAGCTAGCAGGCATTGATATGGCACACTTGGAGCAAGCTTATACACCATACCACTAGACCAACTGCGTAAAGTGCATAAAGTATTTCTTAATTCCTCAGAAAGAGGATTAGCCTGAGCCAACACGAACCTTGTAATCCAAAAGAGAATAACAAAGGCTCCAACAAACCTACAAAGGATGAGAAAAAAAGAGGCCGAAAATTGAATCATCAACTAATTCAATATGTCGAGAACTTCCTCGTCAACTCGGGTCATATACAGCTGATCTCAAACAGCTTCCCCCCTCTCTAACCCCCATCATCCTCATGAAGATGCTATCCTGGAATATAAGGGGCCTAAATGCCAAAAAAAAACAATCTATTCTCCGGGAGAGAATCAAGAAAGATCAGCCAAATATTCTCTTATTGCAGGAAACAAAATGCACGGGAGAGGAGGCCTCTTATACGCTTCAAAAATGTTGGAAGCAAGCCCATCACGTGGAAATCAATGCCAAGGGTGCCACGAGTCGTCTAGCGATGCTTTGGAATCCATCCACAATTCTAATGGATGGATTCTTCACCTCCAAATGGACCATCACTGCATCTTTTCACCTCATTGGCTCGAACAAACTCGGTTACATTACAAATATATACAGCCCCACTAAACCAGGCGACAAGGAATCCTTCCTCAATCACTTGGATTGGTTAGCTGATCACATCATCCCCCACAGATGGATTCTCAAGGGAGACTTCAACATAATAACAAGCCTGGAGGAAAAAAAGGGGGGCACACACACTCTTGGAAGTGACAACGAGCACTTCAATCACTTCATAGGATCCCATAATATTTTCGATGTCATTACAGACAATGGACCTTTCACATGGTCCAATAGGCGCTCGAGGGCTCAACAGGTCTCCTATAGACTCAATCGCTTCATCATCTCGGAAGTCATAATGTTGGATGGACTAGTCTGGAATTCCATGATTGTTGACTCTCCGGGCTCAAATCACTCGCTAATCCTCCTTAGTATCAACATAAGAGACAGTCCTGATAGAAAGCCATTTCTCTTTGAGAAATTTTGGCTGACACACCCAAATTTCCAAGCTAATATCAAGTCGTGGTGGAAAGAGGTAGCTATCCATACAGGGACTCCCATGTACAGATTCCAACAAAGACTTAAAAATCTCAAACAACATCTAAAATCTTGGAACAAATCCACCTTCGACAACATATTTCAAGCACGGGATAACCTCAATCAGCAAATTCAAAGCCTCCAACAACAAATCAGACAACACGGCCTCACAGACTCACTCAAGCACTATGAAACCCATCTAAATAACCAGTTGGCTGAAAGAAGGGAGCAGGAAGAAATCCTTTGGAGACAAAAATATTGAATCCAATGGTTAAAAGAGGGTGAGAAAAATACCAAATTCTTCCATCGATCCATGATCTAGAGGCGCCAATCAAATCACATTACTCACCTAGTCTCAGATCAAGGAACGAAAATTCAATAGCACGCTGACATTGAAAAGGAAATGCTCTCTTACTATAAAAACCTTCTCTCAGAACCCCCTGTAGATTGGTCCCACATAATCAAGACCATCCTCAAGAACATTCCCAAGGAGGTCACCAAAGAGCAGAATGAGTCCCTAATGAGACCAATAACTGAGGAGGAGGTGGATCAAGCCCTAAGGGATACCCCTATAGGTAAATCTCTAGGGTCAGACAGGTTCACTCCAAATTTCTTCCACCACTGTTGAAGCATCATTCAAACAGATGTATGGGAAAGAATCGAGGACTCAAGAAGATCAGGACAAGTCTTCCAAGCCCTTAATGCTACCTTCCTCACACTCATTGCCAAGGAAAACCACACCACTTCCCCCTCGCACTTCCAACCCATTTCCCTCTCCAACGTCATCTACAAACTCCTCTCAAAGATCATCGCTACTCATCTCAAACCCATATTACCATTCATAATTTTGCAAGAACAATCTGGTTATGTGGAAGGCAGGCAAATTTTGGACATTTTCATCTTGGCACATGAAGTAATCCACTCGCTCCACTCGACAAAATCCCCAGGTATGCTCCTAAAACCAGATCTCTCAAAATATTTTGATAAATTAAGTTGGAGTTACTTAAAATCTACTCTCCTTACCTTTGGTTTTGAACCCAAGTGGATCTCTTGGATAATCAACCTCACCTCTTCAACCTTGTTTTCCATCTTGATCAATGGCATTCCCTCAAGACCTTTCTCGCCTACCATAGGCATAAGACAAGGGGACCCACTCTCCCCCTTCCTGTTCATTATCATGGCAGAAGGACTCAGCCACACCATCAAAGCAACCATCTCAGATCAATCCCTCTTCGGTCTCACCCCCCACGGATTCTTGCCCCCCATTTCACATAGTCAGTTTGTAGACGATCTACTCTTAATGGGAATTCCCACAGCTAGAGAATCCATCCACATCAAATCCGTCATCACTCTCTTCTGTGAAGCCTCGGGCATGGAGGTGAACCTTTCCAAATCACAAGTCTTCTTTTTCAATACGCCTCCAGAGATCCAAAACCATATCACACTTCTACTGGGTTTCACTCGTAGTACCCTACCTTCCACCTATCTAGGAATCCCCCTTATAGATAATCCGTTAAGAAATCTATCCCTGGAGTCCATTCTCTCCAAATTCTGCAAATGACTCTCGCTGTGGACTTTCCTCTCCCTCAATATGCTTGGCCGCCTCATCCTCTTTAAGTTTGTACTTCAAGCTCTACTGGTCTATGCCTTCTCAGCCCTGGCAGCTCTGAACTTCATCCTCACTACCCTGAGAACATCCAAAGGAGATTTCTTTGGCAGGGCACTAAAGAAGGAACCGAAATAACCTTTTTAAGATGGAAAAAAGTCTACAAACCAAAGAAAGCAGAGGGGCTAGGCCTCAGATACCCCACCCTTCTCAACAAGGTCCTTAGTGAAAAAATTTGGTGGAGATGGTTAAAGACACCCTGAGACCCGTGGGCCCACCTTTGGAGGAAAAAATACACCCCCAAAACCCTAGAAAGAGAGCTCATCAGGTGGAATGGGCAAAGCCCTGGATCGCTCATCTGGAATGCAATGAGAAATAACAGGGGACTCATCACAGACCACTCTTTCTGGGAACTGCAAAGAGGAACTTCAACCCTCTTCTGGAGTGACTCTTGGCAACAAATCCTAGCCCTACAAATGGATCCGATAATGAGCACCCTCATATCCCACACGAAATAAGTAGGCCTTATTAAAGTAGCAGATTATTGGAAACTAGCATGAAATGGGGATATCTGGTACACATGGAAAAACACCCACGAGGCCTTGAACATCCCCAATGAAATAAACATTCAACCATTGATGGCTCATCTGGATGCAAGGAAAATTTTAAACCAACAGGGGAACGACATCCTCATCTGGGGACATACTTCCATAGACACTTTCAACATTCTAGATGCCTACCAACTCAAAGCAGGACATGGATCACTACCAACAGAGGAAGTCTGGAGCAAAATTTGGGAAACAAATTCTTGGCCAAAAATCAACACTTTCCTCTGGCTAACTGCCCACAACAACATTCTCACATGGGATAACTTAAGGAAAAGGGGATTCATTGGCCATTCTTGGTGTTAGCTATGTGGTGCAGAGGAAGAAATTCAAAATCACCTCCTTAATCTATGTTCCTACAGTTCAAATATTTGGGATCACAACACTAGCCTCATGAGAACCACAGACAGAAATAGTATAGGCATACAAGAAACTTTAGTAGGATGGCGCGCCTCAATTTTCCAATCCCCTATCTTGAAAAAAAATTGGTGACTCTTACCAGGCTTCATCCTCTGGCAAATCTGGAAGGAAAGGAATCATCGTATCTTCAAATTAGTCACCAAAAATTGGAAGGAGGTTTGGGCCATTATTCACTCCAACATCAAAGAAACACTCCTCCTCTACCCCTGGACTGACCAGGAATGGAACTGCCCAAAAAATGAGCACATCATCCTCAACTGCTGGCAACTCCATTTACACTCCTTGCCAACCTGGCTTGACAACAAAGCACACTGCAAGCCTAGACCCACAAATTGGGAGACGCCAACAACAAGGTACCATAACCTGAATTTCGATGGAGCCTCCAAAGGAAATTCTGGACCAACAGGCAATGGAGCAGTCATCCACAACACCAAAGGAGAAATCCTCCACATTGTAGCGGGAAACCTGGGGCATAATACTAACAACGCAATGAAAATCTGGGGACTCCTCAGAGGTCTGCAAGAAGCTAAAGATCATGAGCTCTTCCCCATCATTATTAAAGGAGATTCGCAAATTTTCATCCATCTCCACGACCATCTCCTGCATGGGGCAGACCCAGAAAATATCTCCCCCAGCTGGAGACTTATGAATGGACTCCTCAGAATCAAGTCCATTCTTCAGGCTTATTGGGTAATCTTACCTTCCCATGTCAGAATATCGACCAACTAAGTGGTTGACTTGTTGGCAAATCATGGTGTTGATTTGAAGGAAGGGGAATTTTCATTCTCCCCCTCCACCTCCTCTCATCCATTTGTGATATCTTGCAGAGAAATAACTAGCACCAAATACCAGCCCCCAGATGGGGTGTTTCTTGGAACTATGAGTGGATAGGCCATGGGGAGGCCACCTTGCTAGACCTCCAGCCAGCTAGCATACGATGGAACCCCTCCCCCCAGCACATCACCTCAGCCTTTAATCTTAGACGCGACCACCCTTCAGAGAACTCAATATGGATGCCCCTCGCATGTGCCCGACGACCTTCACGTCACATCATAGGCCATCTCCTCTCCCTCATTTTTGTGCCCCAACCTCCAACCACAGAAGCATTCTCCCTCTCTCGAACCTCAGATCTCTCTCTATCCATATCTAGAGCTCCCTGATCACTCGACTCTACATCCTCTACCACGAGATAGCCTCCCCCCTCCCCATGCCCCATCTGTGAGGTAAACCAAGGCAATGAACCACCTGGTATGTTGTCAGGGGCAAGGAAATGCCACACTTTGACCACACTCCAGATTTCAATGCTCTCCTCGATGTGAATCCTTCCATAACTCATACACCTCTCATCGCTCCTGATCTCCCCTTCGCTCCTGCTCCTGTAGAGCCAATCCACGAAGCAAACCTCCCTGTCTTGGCTCCCATCATAGCACCTACTCCCGCTGAGCTAATTCTTGAAGCTTCCCACGACCTGTCACCACTTTCAAATCCTTATGGATGCAGGGTAGAATGGTTTGACACCATGGGAAATTCTATGGGTTAATCNACCCCCTCCTACTTCTCCACCTCGCCACCCCGACGAAACCACCTCCACTCCCTCCACCTCACCCAACTCTAGGCCTCGTTTCACTTGTGACAAATGCGTGGATCGGGGAAAAATCATAGCCTCACTATGTGAATTGACCAAAGGACAGGAGGACATCAAAGAAACCCTTAGGGATTTGCAGAAAAGATATGTAGAGCGATGGAGCAGGGTGGAAAACTTGGTGTCCTTTCTCTAGGATCTTTGGCAGGCAATTGCAGATTGCGACAAGGGAAAGATGAAGAAAACCCAGGCCTTTGCAGGCCCAAAATTTGGTCCAGGTTTCTAGAGCTCTTCTGATTAAGTTTTTTAGTTCTTGCTTTTAAAGATAGCCCTATCTAGTTCAGTTCAGTTTATAGACAACCTTCACCCTGCGAGGCATTATAGTTTTTTTTCTTGTATAGATTAGCTTTCAGACAGCCTATCGCCCTGCGTGGCACTTTGGTTTTTTGCATAACAAACAAAGTCTCTTTTTGGACAAGTGTCACACTTTTTTTGGGGACAAGTGTCACTCTTTATCAAACTCGTGCCAACAATAGTTTCCAATTGGACAATGTTAACATGCAAGACAATAGATTTATAATTTTCTCAAAAAAATTATAATATATTAATTAACTTAAATTTTTTTTTTTAAAAATAAAATTTTTTATTAAATGTTTTTTATTTTATTTCCATGACAATTACCTTTTTCATATAAAATAATAAAGTTTTTAAAACTTAAAATTTATAAAAATCAAGCTTTCTCACATTTAGAATATTAACCAACTTATAACATGTTATAATATTCCTACTCCTAAAATTTCAATTTCATATTCCCAAACTAGATTCAATTTTCTAGCCAATAAATCTTGATGGCCAAATTTCTATCCACTATTTTTATGGAGATTGAGGCTTCTTGATTTGCCATCTTTACACACAACCTACTTCTTTTTGTTAATTAATGTTATAAATGTTAAAGTAACAATGAAATTTAACAATTATGTTTATGTATGTTAATAAAAGGATTTTAGAAATTATTAACTTATTTTTATCTTATTTTTAAGATATACAATTTTTTTTTAATTTGAGTCATGTAAATAGTCTTATCATTTATGGTTCATATTTTCTAGTTAATTTTGTTATACATGTCTTTTGATAGGATATATAGCGATCGACTCTCAATCAAAGATCTGTGACTTGCATTAAATTTCTTAAATTTCTAAAATTTTCATAGTTTTCAAAGAAAAATATATATTAAATTGAATTTTTCAAAATTTTTAAAATAATTTTGAAATTTTTAAAATAGTTATTTTTAATTTTTGATTGGTAGAAGCTATGGATAGGACTAAAATACTCTATTAATTTGAAATATATTAATTTGAAACAATTACAATTTTTATAATTTATATTTTCCTTTAAACTTTTATATATATTTTTAAATTTATTTTATTTTTAATTAAATTTATTAATATTAAAAAACATAATTTTAATTATTTATTTAATATTTTGAGAATTTTTTTTTCCAACTTATATTTCCCTTTAAATATATATATATATATATATATATATATATATATATATATATATATTAAAAAAAAATTCAATTATTTATGTTTTTTTTTTCTCATTATCCTTTATCTAAATTAAGTATTTTGTCAAGATAAAATTAATCATTTCATTATCATTTTTTTTTACTTTTAAAATATGTATAATTAATACATTATTATAAGTTGCAAGTGTTTCATAATTATTTTAAGCTTTTATTTTGTAGTGTATATAATTACGCCGAAAGGGTACACCTATTAACAATGGGCAAATTTAATAGGGGTTTAGTGCCTTATAAGTTTTCTATGGACATGATTAAATATGAATGGAATATTCTTAGTAGTCACACAAAATAAATGGTTGTGATTTCAATCATTAACTTTCTAGCTATTATAAAGACATCCATTCATATGTTTACTTTTTTACATTTATCTAATCATATTTAAAAATTACTTTGATAGCTAACTGATTGCCACGTAAGTGATTGAAATTAAAATATTGCTAGTTAATACATTAATATATTGCATAAGAGACAGGTAATATTGCTGCTATTTTCACTTGTTGAATATTTCTAAATTTACTTAGATAAGTATTTCTATATTAAGGGATTTATCAAACATAGCCATGTATCAAATTTTTTAAAGTCTAATTTTTTTTATTTGAGATACTTTATTTTTATTATTGTTATTTTTTTAATTGAGCTTAGTTTAATTTTTTTTAATGTTTAATGTTATGTTATCTAATCTAACATATTTAGCTGATTTTATTTTTATTATTGTTAATTTTTTTTAATTAGCTCTATTTTAATTTTTCTTAATATTTAATATAATGTTATCTAATCTAACATATTGAGCTTATATTATTTTTATTTTTTATTGTTATTATTTTTTTTAATTCAGTCCATTTTAATTTTTCTTTCTTAATGTTTTTAATTGAGCCCAATTTAATTTTTCTTTTTTTCTTTTTTAAATAAATTTATTTAACCTAATCTAACATCACACTAAGTGACAACATCTGGTTGCAACAATTCTTCTAATGAAAAGTTTTTAATCAATAAACTAACTAATATTTTTTATCTTATCCTTCAAATCTATATCCACATTTTATGGTTTATTTATAAGCCTAAAGATTTAGAAATAATAGAAATTAGTTGTCTAAACTGAATAATAGTTCCAACCGTCTAAACCTAATATCATATTATATATTGTACTCCTGCAGTGTGGTTTTCCTCTGATGGCCTCCAGGTGTTGTTTCTCCTTAAAGAAACTCGTTTCTTTCTCTCTCTTCTATTTTCAAGATGGTATCAGAGCACATTTCTGATTTT
>ML789255.1:655555-703776 GCA_009831015.1 Picea engelmannii
GGGGAGAAGAGGGACGAAATTCACACTGCATTTTATCACAAAGCCTAGGCATAGTTTGGACCAGTCAATATCGAATCGAACACCTGGGTACACATGCTCGTTGGTGGTGTGCCGATATCAGACAATCTGGAGTTCGCCCATTTGTAACCTCCCACGGTAAAAATTTATGAGTAATGCTTCTTTACAATTAACCTCGAATAATTGTCGATAGCCCAGGGAAATCGAGAAGGAGGAGGAATCGAGAGGAAGGAGGATCGTCCAGGGGTTGATTCTCCACGGGTTGTCATTGATATCGTTGATTGTTGTTGTGGAGTGTGAGAAACGAGTGTGGTATATTTTTCAGTTACCTTATCTGTGCCCGATCGTTGCTGGGATCTCTTTTGGAAATCCTCGCGTCCAAAGGCCGTACATCCATTACCATATACGTTGGTATGGATTTTCCATTCTTTGCCTCAGATATTTCCCAAGAATTCAAAGTCCAGCTCATCGTGGGTGCCCTGGAAGTTGTCCCCGTTTGATGTATAGAACGCAACCACAATGCATGCAGTGTAGACGTCCGGGAGCTTAATCGAATCGTTGAACAAGACATACCTTCAGAAAACGCGAAGGTTAGATTAAGTGCATGCTACAAAGGAACTAAGTGGAGAGGAGAAAACACCATTTCGAGTCGCATTCGAGAGGAGTCACGATAGATTAAAGAGAAGTTTGTGTTGGATTAATTGGCTGCGTCAGATTACACGTTGCACCCAGTTGCAGCATGAGTAGAGGCGGATCGCTAGTTCGCTGAAGGCCTCCACGATTGTGTTTTTTTTGCTGTTTGAATTCTGTAAATACCTACGCGTAGGTTAAAAATTAGAGGAATATCATTATATAACGTTGTACCCAAACAATTTTCAACAATCATCTTGAAAACCAATATTCTCTCCAAATCGCTTCCTTGGTAAAATTGTTGTTCTTGCGTTCGAATCGTTGTTTTGAATTTGTTGTGAGTTTGCTGCGTGAAGGAATTTGCAAGGATGGCGAATCCACTTGATAAAACTTATCTCAATAAATAAATTGGATGGCTCAAATTTCGTCAATTGGAAATTCAAGATGCAGACCTTGATGGAGATGAAGTGCGACCGGACGTAGGTGTGACAGCGGAAACAATACAAGAATGGGATAAGAGGGAGGACAAATCCAAGGTATTATTACATGTCTGTGAAAGATAATATAATTCCTCACATTAGAGATGCTAAGACTTCTTAAAAAACCTCGAAAGCACTTAAAGATTTGTATGAGACTAATAATACAAATCGTATTCTTTTTCTGAAGAGTAAATTGCTAAGTATTAAAATGGGTATGAGACTATCAAATGTTTATAAGAGGCCTTGCAGGGAGATAGAAAGCTCCTACCTTTGAGGAATTGACAGATATATTGCAAGAAGAAGAGAGGGGCACGGATTTGAACCCGAATTTGAAGCCTCTTAATTTACACTTAGCACTATGGACAAAGAAGATATTCCTTAAAGGGAAACCAGGAGAAAGAAGCAAAGGACGAAGTTCATTTCAGAGGAAGTCATTTCCAAATCCAAATCAAGGTAGCCATCTAATAGAAATGAACCTAAGTGTTTCTATTGTAGTAGGATTGGGCATCTTTCCAGACAATGTTATAAGAAGAAAAATGATGAGGCTAGACATAAACATAAGAAACATTCAAGACATTTTGCAAAAGAAAACCCAGATTTTGATTCAAAAGATATCAAATTGTTTGTGTCTAATGTTGAACTGTCTGCTGAAACTGATGATGTTGATGCATGGTTTGTTGATTCTAGAGCCTCGATTCACATGACATGTAATAATAATTGGTATATAAACTTTAAAGAAACACATAATGGTGCACATATTTATCTTGGAGATGATCATTCCTATCAAATCAAGGGATATGGAGATATTCCAGTAACACTTTCGAATGGTACTGTTAGACACATTCACAATGTTGTGTATGTCCTTGGGATAAAGAAAAACTTGATTTATGTGTCCACAATTACAGATCAGAATTTGAAGTTCGAATTCTTCAAGACACGTTGTATAGTGAAGGACTTGCAGGATCATTACAAAATTATTTCCTCAGGAGTCAGAGTTGGAGGTCTGTACAAACTTCATGTCACCAACAAGATTCATCAAGCATTGAATTCTACAACTATGCCTACATAAAAATTTTGGCACCAAAGGTATGGTCACATCAATTATCACGATTTGTTGTTATTACAAAAAAAAATTATGGTTGAAGGACTCCCTATGTTGAATAATGAGTATGCTTCTTGTGAAGGTTGTGCATTATGAAAAATGCACAGAGATGAATTCCCGTCAAATTCTGATAGGAGAAAGAAATATGTATTAGAACTTATACATATTGATGCTTGTGTACCAATGTAGACAAGGTCCTTAGGAGGTGTTTATTATTATTTTTGATTTATTGATGACTACATAAGATACACTTGGGTTTATTTCCTTAGAAAAAAGAGTAATGTTTTTTAATACTTAAAGGAATTTAAAAACATGGTGGAGAAGAAAACAGGAAAGTCCATCAAAATCTTCCTCTTAGATCAAGTGGTAGAGTACAAATTAGGGAACTTCATCAAGTATTGCAAAGATCATGGAATAATACAACAATTTACAGTACCCCATACTTCACAGCAGAACGAAGTTGCAGAAAATAAAAACAGGACTCTGGTGGAGTGTGCACGAAGTATGAAGAAAGGTAAGAATATCTCAAATGATTTTTGGGTTGAGGCCATTAACACTATTGTTTATTTAAATAATAGAAGTGAAACAAGGTGTCTTCATCATAAAACTCCTTTCGAAGCCTTGTATGATTCTAAACTAGAAGTTAATAATTTGAGGATATTTGGGTGTAAATATTTTTCACATATTCCAAAGGAGAACATGAAGAAGCTTGATTCTAAAGCTATAAAATGTATTTTTATAGGGTATCGTTCAGAATTTAAATAATATAAACTGTTTGATCCATCTACTCACAAAGTGTTTGTAAGTAGAGATGTAATTTTCCATTCAAGCAAGCAGAAGGAAACAATCAAGAAAACAACCATGAAGTATGGCATGTACTTCTTGAAGATGAATAGGTCAAAGAAGAGAAGAAACAACAGAAATATGAACACAATGACATGGATACATCCAGCAGTGAAGAATAATCTTCACAAAATGAAGAAGAAGTCACCAGCCAATTGAGAAGATCTTCACGATAGGTTTGTCCACCTAAAAAATATAAAGATTATGCCCTGATAAGTAGTATTTCAAATGTCATAGAACCCATGAGTTTTAATGAAGCTAATGGACATGAAGAGTGGAGAAAATAAATGGAGGAAGAATATCACTCTATAATGAAAAACAAAACTTGGGAATTGACTGAATTGCCTAAAGATAAAAATCTCATAGGATGTAAATGGATACACAAACCTAAATTCAAAGAAGATGGTAGTATAGATAAATATAAAGCCAGATTGGTGGAAAACGGGTATTCAAAAAAGGAGGGCATTGATTATGAATTTTTTTTTGCACCAGTAGCTAAATTAAACATTCTAAGAATGTTAACTGCATTAGCTACAAGGTACCATTGGAAGCTTCACCAATTAGATGTAAAATCTTCTTTTCTGAATGGTGAGTTAAAGGAGGAGGTTCACCTTACTCAACCAGAGGGGTTTGTGAAATATGGTTAGGAATATTTAGTGTGTAAATCAAAGAAAGCATTGTATGGACTAAAATAAGCACCTAGGTCATGGTATGAGAAAATAGATTCATTCTTTCTTTGGCAGGGTTTTATGATGAGCAAAAGTGATCCAAATATGTATACCAAGTTTGATGAAAAGGGGCATGTTGTATTGATTTCCTTATATGTTTATGATTTAATTATTACGAGAAATTAAAAAAAAATGATTAGTGGAATTAAGAAGCAGATGTCAGAGGTATTTGAAATGACATATCTTGGTGATTTACATTACTTCCTGGGTCTTGAAGTTTGGAGAAATGATGGTCAAACCTTTGTGTCTCAAGGTAAATATGTTAGAGAAGTACTTAAGAAGTTTAAAATGGATCCGTGTAAAGTTTCTTATGTTCCAATGCACCATAACATGAAAATTTACTGTCTTGGCTCTTACCTACTGATCGAATTGGGCTGGCTCAGTAGTTGATAGTAGATTCAGTAGTTCCAGCAAAATGGGGTGCTTCCTTAATCAACTGAATTCTTCTTTCTTGTGGAATGCCTATGATGGTTCGAAGGAGGTAAATGGTACAATGTATAGACAGATGGTGGGAACCTTGAACTATCTCACTACAACTAGATCTGACATAACATATTTTGTTAGTGTGTTAAGTCAGTTTATGGAAAAACCTCTAGAAAACCATTGGAATGCAGTGAAAGGGGTACTCAGGTATCTCAAATGAACAATTGATTATGGTATTAAATATACTGATTCATTCGATGTTGAGATGACATGTTACTTAGATTGAGACTGGACTGGCAATCCGGATTATCAGAGATCTACTATAAGTTATGCCTTTGGCATTGGATCTAGGATTGTTTCATGGAGAAATAAGAAGAAACCTATTGTATCTTTGTCATCCACTAAGGCAGAATATAAATCATTGTGTGCAACAACTTATGAAGTTGTTTGGTTGTGAAGACTACTTCAATATGTTGGAGAAGAACAAAGGAAAGCTACGATAATCAAATGTCATAACCAGAGCTCAATCAAGTTGGAAAATAATCCAATTTACCATTTAGGGACAAAGCATGTTGATACTCAATTTCATTTTGTTCAAGAAAAGATGCAGTCTAATGACATTGATTTAATGTATTGTAATATTAGTGAAAATGTTGTTGATATTTTCAGTAAGCATCTTGGGAATATAAAATTTGAATTGTTTAGGGAGATGTTAGGTGTGGATGTTAATCCATTAAAGGGGAGACTTAGAAATAATGGAGATTAGTTGTCTAAACTGAATACTGGTTCCAACCGTCTAAACCAAATATCATACTATATATTGTACTCCTCTTTGATTTAATGAAATGCAAAATGACTTTTCTCTAATGGCCTCCAGGTGTTGTCTCGCATGAGAGAAGCCCGTTTCTTTATCTCTCTTCTATTTTCAAGTTAAAGTTCATTTTTTCTTTTAGAGTTTTAAATATGTTAAATATTTCTAATAGTCGGTAGTTGCCTCCATAGAGACTAACCATGACAATTGTTTCTAATGCGTGGTTTGTACGATTTATTTATATAATCTATGAAACTATTATCGACCCTAACGGGCATACATGGAAAAATCTCACTTCCATTTTCGCTTTCATTTCTCCCATTTCTTGTAGTTTGGATTCAAAGTGGAGGTGGAGATTAAGATGAGGGATGTTGTAGCTAAAATCGAGGAGGTGGAGATAACTTTGTGAAGATTAATGGCGATAGACAAGGTGGAAGAGGAGTCGAAGCAGAGAGTATAGTGGTGACTGCTGCCATATCTAATGAGGGATCATAATGGAAGAATTTGGATGTGTTTGTTCAATACATTAAATATAACAAGACTATAGTATTTTAGCCTTTATTTGGGGGGAGCATTGTCAATGATGAATTTTGAGAGCATGGATTATACTTCTCAATGGAAGGATCTCAGCGTGATCATGTAGAAAATGCTTTTTTGATTGTTAGAATTGGGTGATTCATTGTGAGGAAAAAGTTGCATCACATGATGAATGTGTTAAAAATGAAGCAAAACGAAGATTCCATAAATTGAGGGAAAACCTACCACGACCAACAAGTCAAAGGAACTTTATCCAATGTATGTAACGGTAGAAATTTAAATAAAGGAACTTTCTCCAATGTATGTAATGCTGGAAATTTCTTAGACTCTCAGAAACTTTGTTTCACGGGGAAAATTACCTAGATTGGATAATTCTAGAAAGTCAAAGGAGTAGTTAGAAATTAAATAATGAAACTTTCACCAATGTATGTAACGACATAAATTTCTTAGAATCTCATAAACTTCTTTTAACACCGAAAATTATCTAGATTGGATAATTCCAGATTTTCGTAGGCTCCAGATTCTCAACGATTAATTGTATATAAATTCATTCATCAGTATGTTGTATAATCAATATGTGTAATCATCATTTGAATGCATATAGTAAGTTTGGGACATTTCCTGTTGCTTTTCATTTCCCTTGTTTTTCTCTATGCATAAGTATCGATCGATCTTGTGCATCTGTTATAATTCCATGTCATCTGTTTCCTTCGTGTGATTATTCCAGATTTATAATTGCTCATCGGTTTCTCCTAAGTTGTGTTACTCTATTTTTGTTGTTGTGTGTGGGCAAGCAAAGGTCGCTCCAAATCTCTTAGTGCATGTGTATTGCAGGAGAGAGAGGGTAGGTGATTTCCCTTTGAGTTAATTGTTGGATGGCTTATAACAAAAGAAGCTCCAACTTTGTTCTAGTAGGCAAGTTATAAATATGTTCCTAACAACTAGTATCAGAGAAAGTTTGTTGGTAATCACGGGAGGTTGTCGGAACGCCCAAAACATAGAAGGAGATATCGCAAGAGGTAGTTGGTCTAATTGATCTTGTGAGGGGAACATGCTATCGCTGGTCAAATTGCAGAGATCATTGGTAAGTCAAATCCATGAGAATAATTCGTGGACGATGAAATCTTAGGAGGATTATAGATTTTGAGGTAGCGGGGTTTAATTGAGCAGTGTCGGTCCATTGTTCGAGTTTAGTCCCATTAAGCATGGAGACAACAAGGCCAATTGACATGGAGAAGTTGAATGGGGATAATTTTTCCCTATGGAAGTCATAGATGGATGATATATTGATTTTAAGGGATCGATATTTTTCAATTGAGGGAATAACAAAGAAACCCTGGTCAATGAAAAATGAGGATTGGCTCAAGCTAGACAGGCATGCCATTTCCACAATCTATCAGTGTCTAGTAAATAATGTCAACTTCAATGTGGCTAGAGAGAAGACAAAAAAATATTTGTGGCGTAAGATGCATGATCTATATGAGAAAAACACAACATAAAACCGGGTCTTCTTAATGAATAACTTATTCAATCTTAAGATGAAGGAGGGTGCTTCAGTAGAAGATCACTTAAATGAGTTCAATATAATTACTATCCATCTCACCTCTATTAAAATCATTGTGTATGATGAGATTAGAGCCATCTTATTGATGTGTTATGCCCCAGACAACTGGGAGAATCTGATTGTAGCTATGATCACTTCAACACCCACAGGAACCCTAAAGTTCGATGATGTTAGAATAAGCTTAATAAATGAGGATTTGCGACACAAATCAATTATAGAAAACCAGGGAGGATAAGCTCTAACTCTAGTTGATCGCGGTAGGAAAATTGATCAAGGCCATCAAGGGCATTTGAGGTCAACATGAAGATCGAAATTGAGAAGAGGAAGACTTATTTTTTTTATCACTGTGTAAAGCCCAGGAACATGAAAACAGAGTGTCAAATATGAAATCATGAACAAAAGGATTAAAAACCATCCAAGACATCAACCAACAAAAGTGAAGGTGAGACTACTTGTGTAGTTTTAGAGAATGAGTTTTATTTATTGTTTCAATAGAAGATACATATTTATTTTCGTCCAACTATAGTGTTGATTGGATTCTTGACTCTAGGGAATCTTACCATGCAACCCCAAGTAAACATAACTTTTTTTCATATAGTTCTGGTGATTATAGTAAAGTGCATTTGGGAAATAATCACTTTTTCAACATTGTTGGAGTGGGAGATGTCCAGATCAAGAAAAAGGAAGTAAAACATATCTTATTGAAACAGGTTAGGCACATTGCAGATATCTGCATCAATTTGATCTTGGTAAGAAAATTAGATGACAAAGGTTGTTCTACAAGCTTTGGAAAAGGTAGTTGAAAATTAGTAAAGGGGAATTGCTCATGGCTAAAGGATCCAAGATAGGAACGTTGTATACATTAAGAGAAATATTAGAGAAATCATATGTGGTTGTTGTTGCAAGAGAATAAATCTTAGAAAATTTGTGGCATAAGCGTCTGGGTCACATGAGAGAAAAGGGTCTCAAAATCCTCGCTAGAAAAAATATGCTTCTAGGGTTGAAATCCTATAATATTGATCTTTGTGAGTATTCTATCTATGGTAGAAAATGAAGAGTTTCGTTTATGAGAAATGGCCATGAACATAAAATAGATTTGTTAGAATTTATACATTCTGACGTGTTTGGTCCAGTAAACATTAAGTCATTAGGAGGAGCTTCATACTTTGTGACATTTATAGATGATGCATATAGTAATCTTTGGGCCTAGCCTATGAAAACAAAAGACGAGGTATTTGAGATATTTCAGAAGTTTCATGTTGTTGAAAGAGAAACTAATCAATTCTCAAGTGTTTGAGGATAGATAACGATGGGGACTATTGCTCCAACACATTCAAAGAATATTGTAACAGGTTTGGAATAAATCATGAGAAAATTGTTCCTCTTACTTCTCAACATAATGGTACTACATAAAGAATGAATTATGCACTATCATGGAGAAGGTGAGAAGCATGTTTTCAAATTTTGGACTGAATTTTTTTTTTGGGGAAAAAGCAGTAAAGACAACTTGATACTTGATAAATTGATCTTCTACTATATATTTGGATGGTGGCATTCAAAAAGAATTTTGGACCAGTAAACGAGAAAATTAATCTCACCAAGAAGTCTTTGGATGTGAACCATTTGTGCATATTCCCAAAGAGACTATAACTAATCTAGATGATAAATCCATGACATTTTACTTTCTAGGATATGCAGACGGTGATTTTGGTTATTGTTTGTGGCATCCAGTTAACAGTAAAGTTATTAGAAGCAGAGGTGTCATATTCAATGAGTTAAAGATGTTTAGAAGTTTGCAGGTAATATGGAGGTCAAGAAAGTTGTTGACAGGTCTATTGAACAACAAATTGATATTCCACCATTGCAAGAAAATGAGGAACATATTCAAGATCAAGTTGAACAACAAATGGAAGATGATGAACAACAACAAGAAAAAATTGTACAACAACCATTGCAAGAAGTCCATCCCGGAAATGCACCACCACAATTGGTATGCATATCTACTAGGTCTCACAATCCTTCACAAAGGTATCCTCCCTCAAATTATATTTTATTGACTAATGAAGGTGAAACCGATTGTTTTCAGGAAGCTTGTAAAGTTGAGAACAACAAATAATGGAAAAAGGCAATGGAGGAAGAAATGTGGTCCTTACTGGAAAAAAAACTTGGGAGTTGATGAAGCTTCCAAAAGGAAGAAAACCTGTACAAAACAAATTGGTGTACATGATTAAGCATGAGGGATAAGGGGAAAAGGAAAGATATAAGGCAAGGCTCATGGAGAAAGTATTTTCTCAAAAGAAAGGTATTGATTTAATTGAAAAATTATCTCACGTTGTTAAGATGTCATCCATTAGAGTCATTCTTCATCTTGTTCCTTGTTTAGATTTGGAGTGTGAGAAATTAGAAGTAAATAAAAATTTCCTTCATGGTGAATTAGAAGAAGATATTTATATAGATCAACCAGAAGGTTTCAAAATAAAAGGTAAAGAAAACTTGGTTTGCATATTGAAGAAGAGTCTCTATGGACTGAAGCAGGCACCTCGTCAATGGTATACAAAAATTGATTCATTTATGCTAGAACATGGTTTTAAAAGATTGGAGGTTGATCATTGTGTCTACATTAAGAGGTAAATCCAAGAAAAGTACATTATACTATTTTTGCATGTGGATGACATGTTGGTTGTTGGACATGATAAGAATATGATTAACAAGTTGAAGAAGGATTTGGGCATCCAGTTTGCAATGAAAGATTTGGGTCCATCGCAAAAAATACTAGGAATGAAGATCATATGTGACAGAAAGGAGATAAAATTTTGGTTATCATAAGAAAAATACATTGAGAAGGTGTTTGATAGGTTCAATATGAAGGATGTCCATCCAATCGGTACACCCCTTGCAACCCACTTCAAACTGAGTGCCCATTTGTGTCCTTGTGATGACAAGGAGAAGGAAGACATGAATAAAATTCCTTATGCTTCAACAATTGGCATCTTGATGTATGCCATGGTATGTACTTGGTCAGATATTTCACATTCAATATGAGTAGTGAGCAGGTTCCTAGTAAATCCGGACAAACAACATTGGCAAGTGGTAAAGTGGATTTTGAAGTATCTCAAGGGTTCTAGTCATTATTGTCTATGTTGTGGTAATAATGATGTTGTGCTTGAAGTTTATACATATACAGATACGGCTAGATATGTGGACACTAGAAATTCCACTACTAGTTATTTATATACCTTTGTAGGTGAAACAATGTCTTGGGTATCTAGACTGCAGAAAGTAGTGGCCCTCTCTACCACAGAGGCAGAGTACATAGCTTCAACATAAGATTTCAAAACGATGTTCTGTAAGCAATGATTCCTAGGAGAGTTGGGAATAAAACAAGATAAATATACATTGTATTGTGACAATGAAAGCACCATCCATTTAGAAAAGAACCCAACAGATCATTCAAAGACCAAGCACATTGACATGAGGTACCATTGGATTCACATTGGATTCGAGAGGTATTGGAGGAAGGCCATTTTAACTTGGAAAAGATCCATACAGATGAGAACCTTGCTGATATGCTAAACAAAATTCTACGAAGAGAAAAGCAAGAACTATGTAAAATATTGGCAGGACTAGGGATGAATTGATGAGCAAGCTTGGGCAAGTTTCAACAAGAAAGATTTCATCCAAGATCCTTTATTCAGCTTCAAGTGGGACAATGTTAACAATGAAGCAAAATGAAGCTTCCAAAAACCATTGGAAAACCTACCACGCCACGTCCAGAAAGTCAAAGGAGTAGTTAGAAATTAAATAACCGAACTTTCTTGAATGTATGTAACACTACAAATTTCTTAGACTCCCAGAAACTTCATTTCACGCCCAAAATTATCTAGATTGGATAATTCCAGATCTTCTTAGGATCCAAATGATTAGCGATTAATTGTATAAATGCATGTATAAATTCCTTCATCGATATGTTGTGTAATAAAGCTATGTATAGTACCTAAGTTTATCAAATAACATTAATAATGGGAAATCTAATTTTTTATGGGCTATGGGTGGAATAGCTTAGTTGTGGAGGTGTTACATTTTAATACTTGCAATAATAACCACTACATGTCTCTTATTATACTGCCTCCTCCCGTGGTATATATCTTTTGTTCTTGTTGAATGTTATAGATTGATAACTTTGAAGCATTATTGGAGCCTGGTTTGAGAATTTACATTCGGAATATACTTTTGAGGTGGTAAAATTAATTTTTTGTCCTACTTTTGGAAATCGATTCAGTGCACCGACTGCTACAGCCATTGCATTGTACTCAAGCCTCCATATGCATACATATTGTATAGGATTATGGGATCCATTATATGAGTATTGATCTTGTAATTAAAACACAATTTACAAACTTCATGATATTTACGCAGAGATGAGCACTTAGCTCAGAAAAAGACTCACACATCTGGCCCAAATCTGTAGAGGATTTTTCCATACCCCTCATCATTTCATCAAAAAAGGAAACAATCCTATGTATTATACCTTCTCAACCATCAACTCCCTCATCATTTCATCAGCAAAGAGAACCATCCTTTGGCTTAGACCTTCTCAATCATTGACTCATTCCCTGGGGATGCAGAGGCCAAAGCTTACCATACAAGCTTAGGCTTGGCCCCTAAGTAGGCATAATATAGAGCTAACCAAGGAACCTTAGGTCGAGGATGACACACAACATACCTATACATCACCTCGTGGTGGCGTGCAAGGAATTATCCCGGTGGTTGATCCAAATCTGGGTGAAAATTCTACATCTGATACGATATTTCACTCTCTCAAAGTCTACGTTTGACACATTTGATACGATATTTACGATACTCGATGGGAAAAACATAAAAATTCTACATCTGATACGATATTTACGATACTCGATGGGAAAAACGTAAAAATTTAATCATGTAGAAATTCGTTTACCTTGTCTTGCGATAAGGTAAGTGGTGATGGTGCATCGTCGAGTGTTATGCATGCACATTTATAACAACGTATCATGTGCAAACTTTGCGGTTGTTAATTAGGAAAATTATCCATCATATGGGAGATAGGCAATTCTTGGTCGTGGTATTAGGGTTTATATAGTTTTAACTGGGAGACATAGACCAATGGGTGAATATCAAACTCATGAGGCAATTCACGTTTGAAGGCATTATTGCCTAGCTTTTCCAAAAGTTTATATGGACAATATCGAAGTGAATGGAGTTTGTGATGCTTAGACCTCTGAATGCATTTGAAGGGACATCTGAACGTTATCTTCAAGTTATCTTCAATCTAGAATGAATTTTATGATGTTTAGACCCCTAAACGAATTTGAAGGGACATTGAAACGTTATCTTCAATCTAGCATGGAGAGGGAAGTTGATGGTGATCTCTAAGTTCCTTCACCGGCTCTTGATTTTGGTGTAGCGTGATCTTCTGGACAAAAGAAATGGCTTGTTATGGGGTGTTGAGATGCTACTAGGAACTAGGAGATTATATTAGAGTTGAAGTTGATAGGGTGTTACACGGTGATGTTTATAACAAATTCAAAAGGGCTAGTGACATATAGAGAAATGAGAGAGTAGAAATTATTATTTACTAGTAGTACTTTTGGGCTAAAAACTATTACTGCGCATATTTACTAGGAACCTATTGTACTCCAAGGCTTAACATTAACCTGACTATAAAGACTGAACAATTTTTCATCCTATAGACATATTCCATCTATCAAGACACCTAAGTACCCAACCAAGCTGATTTTTGGTTCTTTAGAAAAATAGTCTGTATTCACTCTAATATTTTCATCTTTCTTTACATAATATGATGCGCTTTCATTGTCCAACTAACTTGTGGTGCACATGGAGTACTACATAGATACTTCTTTTCCTCGTAGTTCTTTGCAGTTGGATTCACACAGGAGGGCCTTGGAACTCTCGAACGATGTTCAACAATGACCTATTCTACAAACTAGACCAGTTGCTCTACCTTATAGAGGGAGAGCTTTCATTTTCCTTTGAATGGAAGAGGCTCTATGCTCTTCAACTATCAAACACATATTTGGTGTCTTTGTTTGGATCTTCCGCATATTTGTTTATTCTTTGTCTTGGATATCCATACTTCCTGTGTCATTTTTTAGAGTTGCAAATTCTAAAAAAATAACTTCACTATCATATTGAGGTCGCAAGTCTCAATATGTATTTCATATTTAATAAATCCAAAAATGTAATTTAAAAATACACCAAAGAATTTATCGTGCTTGGGAATGTTTTTTCAACATCATAAAAAGGACTTGGCATATGTGACATAGAAAAAAGGCGGGAATGAGGATACCCTCAAGAAACTGTCTCGATCCATAAGGTTGCAAAATCTTAAATATGACATTTTAGTAGAGATAATATTAATGTAGATAAAACAGATCATGATCCACAATGAAATTGAATCTCCCCATCACAATATTCACACAAGTCATTCATTAAACCCTTGTATTAAATGAATAATACAATCAATACTACAACGAGTATATATATATCCCACAAGTAGAAATATGACCATGGTGATTCATATTTTCAGGGACTACTTGAAGCATCTCACCGACATATTCTCAAAATAGATATCAATCCTTTTTGGAAAATACCTCTTAAGGGGAACATTCAAGTCCGATTCCTCCTTGTAAATGAATGCATCATCAAAGCGCAATATATTTTTCATCAATTGTGCATTTTTTTTCTTTCAAGGTTCCCATGAACATAACACACATGCATCTTTGTGAACTTCCCAACAAGTTTTCCAACTGCTCGAGATGCTACGGAAATAAAAGCCATACCATCATTCATTTAGTAGGTATATCAAACCTCATGCAGTTGGAAAGAAAAAATACATCATTTTTGTAAGGAGCCACAACATCTTATCTTTGTTTTTAGCATGGATAGAAACATTCAATTGACCAACAACATTTCCAATTCTAATCATTTGTATATAATATTCTCTCCAGGTCAATATATCTGGCATAACACCTCATCAAGGATGAAAATTGTCGTTTTGTCCACTGTCTTGTTTTATGTGTTGCTTCCATTGTCTTCGTTGTTTGAACATGATAGTCACAAAAAAACATAGATATTGTTTTATTTGGTTTTTCAAACTCAGAGAGGTAGAGAAGCAAAACAAAGATGTGGGAAACAACAATGGGGTCTATCCCTTCTCAATATTGATCAATGTTAAATAGATTACAAAGGAGTTTGAAAACACGAATCAGATCTCAATGGATATCTACCTAATCTAAATAAAATAATAATAAAACCGAACGATAAACTAAATTCTAACTGAATTGACTAGTTGTACTGGAAGATAGGGAGATGAATTCTAACACTCCCCCTTCATCTTAGTTGTTACACTCATCAACACTTAAAATTCCCAAGTGTTTTCTTTGAAATTCAAAAACACTTTTACCTAATGGTTTTGTAAAGATGTATGTGAGGTGATCTCTTGATCCACATAATTGAAGAGAAACATCACCATTATTGACAAGCTCTTGAATGAATTGAAAGCGAGTGTCAATACTCTTTCTTTTCATGTGAAACACATTATTGTTTGACAATGAGATTGTTGATTTGTTGTCACAGAAAATAGGATTTGTCTCTTTTTCCAGATGTTCTATATCATTCAAGAGTCTTCTCATCCATACTGCTTGGAAAGATGTTGAGGTTGCAACTACATATTCTTTCTCTATTGAAGATATTGCAACTATGGGTTGTTTCTTCGATGCACATGAAATCATATTTGTCCCAAAATGAAAATCATAACTAGATGTGATTTTGATGTAACCTATGTTTCCTGCAAAATTACTATCTTTGTACCCTGTATGAGAATGATATTCAAAAGTTGTGTACCACAAACATGATTGATTGTCCCTACAACATACCTTAGGATTCATTTTCCAACTTTCCAGTGAGAATCTTTGAGGGATTCCATAAATATGGAAACCAAAATTACTGCATACATTAAGTTAGGTTTGGTTGTAGTAAGGTACATGAGACTGCCTACTGGCCTCTCATATAATGTTGAATCAACCGTTGATCCTTCATCTTTTTTTCTCAATTTTGTTCCTACTGCAATAAGATTTTATATTGGCTTGCATTTATCCATTTTAAACCTTTTCATAATGTTTGCAGTACACTTTTTTCGACAGACAAAAATACCATGGGTAGATTGATCAACTTGAATTCCCAAAAAGTATCCCATGAGACCAATATCAATCATCTCAATTTTTATTTCATGACAGCCTTGAATTCCTCTAACATAAGATTACATGTGTAGATCATATCATCAACACATAGACAAACAATGAGGATTTTACCTTCTTTATTTGGTTTTGTGTAAAGAGTGGGTTCATTACTACTCCTACTAAATCCAATGTTCATTCAACAAGATTCAATTCGACTGTACCAAGGTCTTGGAGCTTGATTCAAGCCATATAATGCTTTCTTCAACTTGTACAATTTATCCTCTTCTCCTTTGACCTTAAAACCAAGTGGATGATCTATATACACTTCTTCTTGCAATATTCCATTCAAAAAGGATGAATTTACATCCAATTGGAATAATTTCCCATTTTTTTGAGTTGTTGTGGCTAAAATAGTTCTTACTATATCTAACCTTGCTACTAGAGCAAAGATTTCACCATAGTTTATCCCAAGTTGTTGAGAGAAACCTTTGGATATTATCCTTTCCTTATTCTTCTCAATATTTCCTTTTACATTTAGTTTTGTTTTGTGTACACCCACTTGACACCTATGATGGTTTTGTCTATTGGAAAATCAACAAGATCCCAAGTTTTGTTCCTTTCTATGGATTTAATTTTCTCATTCATGGATTTTACCCAATGTTCCTATTTTTCTACTTCTTCAAAGAAAGTTGTTAGATAGGATAGTAAGGCAAAGTGAGTTTTCTTCTCAATATTATTTTTCAACTCGTAAATTTCCCTTATTCTTATAGTTATTTGATTTTCTATAGAAGTAGATGACTCGGTGCTAGAAGAAAAACCATTTCCATAATGTTCTTGTTGTCCTTCTACCTATAATCATTATAGTCTTGGTGGAGTTGTTGTTCATGCACAACAACCTTCCAATTTTCTTTTCTTAGCCTCTCTCCAAGAGAATAAATTGGCCGCCCTTCAATTTTTCCAACCGAAACTCTCGCACTCTCTCCCTCGCACAAATGGCTATGCTCAAGTTTTCCTCTCATTCTCTCTGCCTCATGTTCAGTTACTTGTGAAATCACTTCTTACTGATGATCCAAACTTTGGCGAGGCCCCCCTTCCTACGTTGATACATAGCGTACCGACATGCTCATCCTTCTTCCACCTTTGAATTGACACACCATCGATTTTTCCATCAATTCATCGTCCACCTCACTTTGAACTTGGATAGCACGTTTTCCTACTTCCATAAAACCTCACTGACATACACCTTCATCGTAGGTGAAGTTCACATGATCTATGTTGTCTCAATGATATTGGTCACATTATTATATTCATCACACGCACGGATTTTATCCGCTGACGCCATTCCATTCACGTCATTGCATCACATAACAATGGCACTCTCTCCTTTTCACTTCGTTGCACTACATATCGACCAAGTTCGCCTCTTCATCCTTGATACCCTACCCATTGACAAGTTTCCCTCTCTTGTCGCAAATGGATCAGTGGAAGGATTTCAACCTCTCTTCATCGGAGAGCACATAGAGGAAAATTTGCTTTCTCTTGACAACGATGATCGGGTCAATGAAGCCCACTTTCTCCTTGAGGCTTATCTCGCTCCCCTCCCAGCTCAGATCCCTTCTTGTTGCATTCATCGTTCAATATCCTTACATTTCCAAGGACTAAATTCTCCACGCCTATCTAGACAATTGATCAATAATTCCTATCTCATCTGATTCACTTCAAATCATAGTCGTAATCAAGTTCCTAGTGTTCCCCAGTGGATTTATTCATGCACATGGTACTAGCTTGTTTGTTTTGTGTTTCTTGATGTTACAACTAAATATTCAGTGTGGAAGCCTCACCTAGCATCAGATGGGTTAATCATAACACCTACAAGTCACGATATTTCTAGCCTAATCATCGCCGACACCCATGACATCGGTAGAATACTTGAATGGAATATCCAGTTGTCTCGCTAAAATTGTATCTCTATGATCTTCGCATCACAAAAAATGGTACCCTAATCCAATGTTGTATGAGTATGTTATGAGTTTTTAAGTCAAGTTGGGTAATGGAAACAACTCATTCAACTAGGTTACTAGTTATCACCACCCATACGCAAAGGTCTCAATTTTTTAAATGGTAATTGTTTTAGTGTAAAACTATTTAATTTAAAAACATATTTTAATTTCAATTCATTTCAATTATATAAAAAAAACATTTAAACTTAAATCTATTTAGGATTGGAATGAATTAAATTAAATATAATGTAAATGTATGTCAAAATAAATAGTTGAACGCTCAAACAAATGGGATAATCCTTGGTTTTAAAACTTACATGGAGGGGACGGCCCATGGCCCACGTTCCCCCTCAACATTCCCCATTTAAACAAATGTATGCCCCTTTTTAAACCTATGCTAAGTCCTTTTCATTTGACATACATGATGTCAACCCCTTCGACGAGGGAGAGGACTTAATCCTAGGTTTGTCGAACACATTCGCAATAAATGATACCAACCCCTTCGACGAGTCGGAGGACTTAATCCTAAGTTTTTCGAACAGTGCTCGAAAGAGTTAACAAGAAGTTTTTCGAACATTGCTTGGAAGAGTTAACAAGAAGTTCCCTGATAGTTTTCGATAGGGATGATACTAACTACGCCAATGGGGAGTCAACCACAAGTATGGGGACTCGACAATGATAAAAGTAACTCCTATGATAGTTTCAAACTCATGGGTTATCATGTGATTTAAGTGGAAAATCAAGCACGTAGATGTATATTTCTTAAAACATATGGACAAGTTTGGTGTTTTTCGTATTTTTTTAATGGAGAAGGAAGGGGGATCCATGCATCTCCAAATATTGAATGGAGTATGGTATGGAGGGGACGTGGCATCCCACACATTTTACTATTTTACTCATCATGATTATTTAGTGTGCCATGGAAACGTGAGAGGAGGGGAAGGGAGGACTCATGCTCCCTTGTGTTTAATGTTTTTGGAATATTTTAATGATTATGCTTAGGTTTGAGAGGTGATTTAGAGAGAGCCTCCCTTTTAACATTTAAAAAAAAAAATCAATTATTTTACTGTGAGTTCCCTCTCCTTTATGAACTTATTTAAAAATCACATTCAAACCAATAGCTATTATATGAGACCAAGTTCAATGCTTGAATATTCAATTTCAATAAGTTCCGCAACGGATGCATGATGATGATATAGAGGCAAGGTATAAAATTTGAATTTGTAACAACCACTTTCCCAAAGAGATGAGATTAGATTATGCCAACACGATTATTCAACGAGTTTTCATAACTCAACTTTCATCTTTCAGTCAGTAAAGTTCACAACTTGACTTCCGACTCAAATCGAAGGAGTTACCATCAACGCCTCCGAGCGGGTCGGAAGAGTTAGTTCAAACTGCTCCAAGTAGGTAGGAGAATTTAGTAATAACTCCTCCAAGCAGGTTGGAGGAGTTATTTCAAACTTCTCCGAGCAGGTTGGAGGAGTTAGTTCAAACTCCTCCGAACATAAGAAAACTAGTTTTAGTAAAATGTTCATAACGTTTTATTGAGGTGTCTGTTTTATGCGTTGTTTATACTGTTGGAAAGGGAATTCTAATATCTACAACTTTCTAGTTATAGGTTTTGAAAAATTACTAACTTAATTACCTCATTTTTCAAGATGAATATCTGGTACCTTGTTGGCAACCCCGAAAAATGAAATGCCTCAAATTATGAGCAGAAGAAGAAGCACGGATTACATCCAAGGAAGTTTACTTGATATTCCAATCAGTTAATACCTCGGTTATTTGCATTGAAATGTTTATTCTTGGTAGTTTATTTGGATTTATTCTCATCTATTTTATGTCGAATGTTGTCAGGTATCAAGCGAAGGAGGATCACGCTCAACATTTTCACGATGAAATCCACAACTAAATACGATAAAGGAGAAATAGCGAAAGATGTAGTAGTGATGGCAGACAAACAAAAAAAGTATCAGGAAAATGTATGAAGCAAATGTCTAGAAACTCCATGACGATAGACTATCAAACTCAAGACGGTGAACATGCCCCCATACCCAAAGCCAGTCTTCATGATGTGCAAGACACATATGGACGAAATCCATGATGGCCCACTAGTGATAGGAGACAAATTAAAAATGTAACCGTTGTCCTTGTTTCTCATCATCACAAAGAAGATGGGGACAAACACTAGAAGACAAAAGGTCATCGAGGCAGATGAAAGGCCAAAGGTCTTATTGAACCTCAATAAATACTAGAATAGAACCCAAAGAAGGGATTTTGGCTCTTCAAAGATTGTACACTTATGAACTACTTTGGGAATACAGTGTCTAATAAATTTGAGAGTTGATCTAAGAGTTTTTAGGTACTATTTTTGAAACTGTTAATATAGAGAAACCCTCAGGGCCAACTTTTGACTGAGAGAAGGACTTCCATGTGTTGTTTTTTTGTTGTGATCTAGTTCAAGCATAATGTTTGTTGTTCACATGGGTTGCAAGAGAATGTTTGTTTATGGACTATTCTGATGCAATATATGTCTTATTTCATTTTTTCCATTCTTTCTTATATTACATGTCCAAAGAGACTGAGCTACTAATGTATGTGATACAATGACTTAGACTTTTCTGGTTATATATTCATGTGCATGTTTTATTTGACTTTATTTCTTCTTTTCAACTATCTGGGTGAAGTTACTGGTAGTGTTAGTTTCATTCCATAGCTCTTACATCTACATCTTCTGTTTGTAAAACCACCCATCACTCACCCTCATCAGTGGAGGAGACCATAACTGATAGAACCAAACAAACAATGATTGTTGGGGTAGAATCAAGATGGTTTCCTTATTCCAAATTGTAGAGGTCTAATTGGGACTTATTACTATGGAGAACCCCTTATTGTTGTTGGGAGAATTTGGACCCGTCAACAAAATTTTCATTAGAAGGAGGGACGGATGACAAGCCTACCCACATGGAATCATTTCATTTAAATCTTAACTAGCCCATGGCTCCTCTCTGTACCTTTGTATTGGATGACCATTTGAGTCTTCCAAGACCCACCAAGGCCATTTCACTCAAGACAATCAATCTCTTGTCAAACCCAAAATTCGATGGTGAAGGGAATGTATTTGCATTCACGCATCTCAATCAGTATGACATCCCTCGACGAAATATTAAGATTGTTTATGAAAATGAAATATGTTGACTTTTCATGCTCACATTCGAAGGGTGAATTAAATCTTGGTTTAGTACATTGCTAGCAAAATCAATTCATAGTTGGAAGAAATTCATGGCAATGTTTATCGCTACTCATGAAAATTATGTTTATGACGAACTCGTTGATGAATTGGAAGAAATTTGTGGGCTAAGGAATGAATATGAGAATGATTTATTTCGAAGACTGATGTAGATTTACTATAGATTTCCTAAAATGGATGAACCCTCAAGACAATAAATATTTGATTGGTTTTCATATCTCGTCTCTATTTCTGAAGAATGTGATCTGAAAGATCAAGCCATGTCCTATTCACATAATTCAGATCCAACCACAAATGCTATAGGGGGAATAATATTCAACTGACACTCCAACACAACTACAGTGGAATCTTTATCAGTAATCATATAACCCGTAGCCCCAGAGTGTGAACCATGTAATGATCCCCCTTTTGAAAATCATGATTATATTTTGGTTTGTGATGAATCTATTACCGAGGAAATCCCATCATATTCATAATTTGAATATCTTCATGCACTGTATACAAATATGTTTGATGATTATCATCCACATGAGAAACCATCCTTTTATCATATTACACTCTTCACATTACTATTTTGGTAATGAAACGTTGAATGACATACCAGATCAGGAAGGGTGTCGAACCTTGATCGATCGAACACTCATTCTTAATCACACTTCATCCGTGATGTATCACTTGGAAACCCCTTCACAATTTCAATTTCTGGAACATGTTGAACCACAACCTAATCATAATGATCATGTTTTTCATGACTACTTTTTTGTCCCAAAATTGAGTGTGGTTACCAAAATATCATTAGTTGATCCTTCACAATCTGAGATTTTTGACCTTGATGCACATATGATAATCTCTGCAAATCTAAAATATGGAGAGCATAATGAGTTTGTTGATCATCGTGAATAAATTATAGAAAATCAACAACCCATCGCCATGAAAAGCATAGGAAACATTGAGTTAATCCAAGAAATGTTATCGCCTCAACATGCCCTAGAATTACTTGTTATTCCTCAGGGGAAAATTCACTAATCGTCCTTGGATGTTATTTCAATGCTCTAAAACTCCTCACATTATTTTGTTGATGTCATAGGATAATATTTAGAGCTATATTTCACTCAATGTTTCCCTCGGACAATCCACCATTGTCTCTCCTCTCAACATGCAAAGTACATGAAATTTCAACCCAGGGAGATCTACATCGGCAATGAGACACTCCAATTTCTATTGATGATTATGTCAAGTTACTATTGTCTTAATTATACCCCTGGGATGAGCAATATCACCCACTTTGATACTTCCTTACAAAGTACATTGCATGCAAATTTCATTCATGAGCATCATCAAGTATGTATCTCATTGTTTATTTCCTTCCAGAAATCATATGATGATAATTGTAAATTTTATGATGGAATTGAGTCATGGTTGGAGGAATATTACACATATGCATGTACCGTGAATCATAAATCCACTAAATTTAACTTGTTGAGTAGAGACTTGTTTGAGTCAATTCTTCCTATCCTTCATATCTCATTACTTCATTCTCTGCAATTGGCCTTCAATCAACATGCGATTGTTGGTTTGGAGTTACTTGATTGGATTCATTGGAACTATGGTTATACATAGCTTCCTTTCTGCTAATGTAGTTTAGGTTAGAAATAGTATTAGCATAGTTGTCTTACTTCCTTTATTCCTACATAGCTTAGATATTTGTTTCTTATTTTCATCTGAATAGCATAGGTTTAGATTTGTTTTATTTTCTTCAATAAAGATCACCAACTGCCATTAGCTTAATTTTCAGTTAGTGGTGATTGCTTTAGTTTAATTTCATTTTCATCAAAGTTTTCTTCTTTTAGTGCAATGCTCTTCAGTTTGTTTCACTAAAAGTTTGGCTTAATATTGGTTTTTCTCCATCTTCATGAGGAAACCGTGTGCAGAAATTCTCTGAAACGTTCAATTGCAAAATTCACTTGTCTCAACAACATTTACTCTGACATCTATAGTTGGGAAACTAGTTACCCAAAAATGTTGAAAGAACATTTGTTGGGAAATGCTTTACAATTCGACCAAGATTGAGATTGGATTAAACAAATCATGTTTTTTTTTCACTGCCTTACTGAGGATGGTGTCTATTGAGTAGAACTCACTCAATAATTTGTGGATCTATGATAGATGGTATGCCTAAGACTTCATGGTACACTTTTCTCTTTTTCCCAGTCTTAAAGTTTGTTTTCAATCACGGGGGAAAGTAATACTATATTTCACATCTAATATACGCCTCGAGGAATAGAGTATCAATATTTAGTCTCTCTTTGATCTTATCTGAAGTGGAATATGATGTCAAGGATATTGGTCAATAAAATGGCTCTCAAGCAAATCTCTTTAGGGAAGGACTGTCAATCGTGACAGTTATAATCATTTGTTGGCCAAAAAGAGAGATTCCACTCGACAAACCAACATTCAAGATCAATCCTGCCCTGTCTCCTGGAAATTGGAATGGGTGATACTCATGGCATGATATCATACACTGAGAAAGATTTTGGTTATCATTTTCATATTACTGTGGTAAGGATTTTTCAAAAATATTTTTCGAAGTTGATCATGGAAATATATATTCATTTCAAAAGAAAGATAAGATTTAAGGAAGACAAACATCTCAAGAAGGTTTGAACTAACCATGAAAAATTAGAACTATGGTTAACTGGACATTTCATGATGTAACATCATTTCTAGAGCTTGAATAAGTGAAAAGGAAATAGACATGTAAAAATGCCAAAGCAAAGGAGCTTGATGTGCGGTGAAGTGGAGATATAGCCAATCCTTCCCCCCTAAAGAACAAGGCTCCACAAATGAATTGGAAGCTTTCAAAAAACCATGATGAGAGGTGTAATTATAAACCAGCACTATCACAAAGACCTATCTGAATGAAGTATTACACATATTTTCTTTCACGTGGATTGATAGTTTTAAGAAACTGCAAATTTCTAACTGGTTGAAATGTGTGAATATCCTCCTAGCTGTTGAAAACACTCAATATATAATTTCTTTATCAGTCAAATGATTTTCCTAATTATATATTGTTGATCAAATTTCATCCAAAATTCTTGATTTTCGGTTGCAACAATAAATTGGACCGAATTCATCTCCAACCTTGAATATGTCATCTCTCCTAATTCAACACTTTTCTTCCCATTCTTTCATCATCATTTTTTCCCTTCAAAGAAGTTTGTTTCTTCAATTATGTTTTCTTATGACCTATGATTATATTTCATGACATACAAACCTCTCACTTTCGTTTTCCTTTTCATAGGAAGTTCCTCTGCACTGAAAGCACACACAAATAACCTTGCATCTGTTTCCTAGCTCATGAGCAAAATTAGCGATCTCTGTCTGAAAATGAATCAAAACTATTTGGGGATTATGTGGAAACAGTTAAACCATCACTGGGCATAATGGTTAATCAATGATCATCCTTGCACATTGGTTGGAAAGAAGATCCTATGTAATGGAGGAACCCTCCACACATTAAGTAGTTGTTCACGTGAAAAGTGAAGTGTCAAAGTCTAAAGGATGAAAAAAAAGGGATATCTCTATGTATCCAGGTGCAACAAATATACATAAAAATATCAAAAGTTCAAATTCATCCCCTATCAGGATAAGGCCATCTCTTTCCCCATCCACCAAATGTTAAACATGCACTAAATAATCCCGGAAGGAATGGAAAGAAAATTTTGAATAGACTTCGAGACATGCAAATATCTTCGTCGGGGCTCTGGATGCTCGTTGGAAGTGGAGCAAGGTATGTGATGTCATCGTGACTCCATTGGGGCTATGGATTCTTGTGGGAAGTGGAGTAACACCTGTGATATATATATATATATATATATATATATAAGAACTTGGTGAAAATATTTATTTATCCCAAACCTATAGGAACCCCAAGATGGAGATACCAACCCAGACCGTCGATGCAGTTTAAGGAAATAAAATGCATCATCATTCATCCTCCATCTACAACATACAATCTCTTCTAGTCGATATACAAGCATCACCAGTGAGCCCACCACGATGGAATCATTCAGGTAATTGTTACGCATTATTCCCAGAATTTTTGAACTTAAAAGTAAATTTCATGACCCTCTATATTTTCTCCTTATCAATTAGTAAATACTAGCAAAGATTCTGACTTCACCCAATGTGTCACCATTTGTTATGCCCGCACAACAACCTACTGGTTTTCTTTTCTTAGCCTCTCTCCAAGACAATAAATTATGCCCCCCTTAAATTTTTCCAACCAGAACTCTCGCACTCTCTCCCTTGCACAAATGGTTATGATCAAGTTTTCCTCTCATTCTCCTTGTCTCATGTTCAATCACTCCTCATATCACTTCTTCTCGATGATCCACACTTTGGCGAGTGCCCTCTTCCTTCATTGATACATAGTGTACTAAAACACACATCCTTCTTCCCCCTTTGCATTGAAACACCATCGAAATTTCCATTAATTCATCATCCACCTCACTTTGAACTTGTCTAACAGGTTGTCGCACTTCCGCCAAACCTCACTGACATACACCATCATCGTAGGAGAAGTTCACATAATCAATGTCGTCTCAACGATATTGGTAACATTATTATATTCATTGTGTCCACGCCTTTCACCAGTTGAAACCCTTCCATTTTCATCGTTGCATCACATAACAATGACACTCTCTCCTTTTCACTTCATTGCACTAAATATCGACCAGGTTCGCCTCCTCATCCTCGATGCCCTACCCATTGGCAAGTTTCCCTCTCTTGACGGAAATGCATAAAGGAAAGGATGTCAACCTCTCTTCATCAGAGAGAACATCGAGGCCGATCTTCTTCCTCTTGCCAATGTTGATCAGGTCAGTGTAGCCCACTTTCTCCTTGAGGATTTTCTTGCTCCCCTCCCAACTCAAATCCCTTATTGTTGCATTCATTGATCAATATCATTAAATTTCCAATTACTAAACTCTACAATCCTATATAGACAATTGATCAATAATTTCCTATCTCATATGATTCGCTTCAAATCACAGTCATAATCAAGTTCATAGTGTTCCCCAGTGGATTTCTTCATGCACATGGTACTAGCTTGTTTGTTTTGCGTTTCTTGATGTTAAAACTAAATCTTCATTTCGGAAGCCTCATATAGCATCATATGGGTTAATCAGAACACCTATAGGTATTGCGTTGGTTCTGAAACACACTTTGGGAGAAATTTGGTCCTTTCAGCTCTTAGACAGTGCTAAGCGCACTAGACATCAATTGGCAGTTTTGGAGGATTTATAACATTTTTCTATTCATGCATAACCTCAGTTTCCATGCGTGGATCAGGCTCATGTACATCACATATGACCCATCAACTAATGAAATTAAATTTAGGTAAAGCACCAATAAATGCATGACCTAAACTTTCATTAAAAAACACTTTTGGGCACTATTTTTCAGTTTCTGTCAAAGTGATTTTTTCCTCCCAAAAATAGTCTAGTCATATAATTCCCGCCATTACGATTCCAACACAGTTGACGAAATCAAATTCCGAGGCCTGAAAGTTATAGAATGGTCACCTGGGGTTTCTAGCCTAATCAACATCGACTTGGGGTTTCTAGCCTAATCAACGTCGACACCCGTGACATCGTTAATACTTGATTGGCATATCCAATTGTCTCGCTAAAATCGTATATCTGTGATCTTCACATCGCAAAAAACGATACCCTAATCCAACTTTGTATGAGTATGTCATGAGTTTTTAAGTCAAACTGGATAATGGCAACAACTCATTCAGCTAGGTTACTAGTTAGCACCACCCATAGGCAAGGGTCTCAATTTTTTCAATGGTAATTGTTTTAGTTTAAAACTATTTAATTAAAAAACATATTTTAATTTAAATTCATTTCAATTATATATAAAAATAAATAAAAAATAAAACATTTAAATTTAAATCTATTTAGGATTGTAATGAATTAAATTAAATATTATGTAAATGTATGTCAAAGTAAATAGTTGAACACTCAGATGAATGGTATAATGCTTGGTTTTAAAAATCACATGGAGGGGAGGGCCCATGGCCCACGTGCGCCCTCCACATTCCCCATTTAAACAAATGTATTCCCCTTCTTAAAGCTATCCTAAGTCCTTTGCATTCGACATACATGATGCCAACCCCTTCGACGATTCAGAGGACTTAATCCTGAGTTTGTAGAACACATTCGCAATACATGATGCCAACCCCTTCGACGACACTGAGGAATTAATTTTAAGTTTGACGAACAGTGCTCGGAAGATTTACCAAGAAGTTTGTCGAACATTACTCAGAAGAGTTAACATCAAGTTCCCCGAGGGATGATACTATCTACGCCGATGGTGTTCGGGAAAGGCAGCAACAAGTATCCCGACTCGACAACGATAAAAGTAACTCCTTTGATAGTTTTAAACTCATGGGTTATCATGTGATTTAAGTGGAAAATCAAGCACGTATATGTATATTTCTTGAAACATATGAACAAGTTTGGTGTTTGTCATATTTTTTTGAAGGAGAAGGAAGGGGGGATCCACGAATGTCCAAAGCTTGAATGGAGTATGGTATGGAGGGGACGTGTCATCCCACACCTTTTACTATTTTACTCATCATGATTATTTAGTGTGCCTTGGAAATGTGAGAGGAGGGTAAGGGAGGACTCATGCTCCCTTATGTTTAATCTTTTTGGAATATTTAAATGATTATGCTTAGGTTTGAGAGGCGAGGTAGAGAGAGCCTTCATTTTAACATTTAAAAAAAAAACAATTATTTTATTGTGAGTTCCCTACCCCTTATTAACTTATTTAAAAATCACATTCAATCCAATTGATATTATAAGAGACCAAGTTTAATGATTGAAGATTCGATTTCAGTAAGTTCCGTAGCGCATATATGACGATGATATAGAAGAAAGGTCTAAGCTTTGAATTTGTGACAATTTCTTGTCGAGAGAGCTCAAATGAGAGCATACCAACACGATCATTCAACAAGTTTTCATGACTCAACTTTCATGTTTCACTTGAAAATTTTCATGACTTGATTTTCGACGCAAATTAGAGGAGTTACCATGAACGCCTCAGAGAAGGTTGGAGGAGTTAGTAAACTCCTCTAAGCAGGTCAAAGGAGTTAGTTCAAACTCCTTCGAACATAAGAAAAATAGATTTTGTAAAATGTTCATAACGTTTGAATCAGGTGTCGGTTTTACGGGTTATTTATACCATTGGAAAGGTATTTCCTAGATCTACAACTTTATAGTTGTAGGTTTTGAGAAATTTCGAACTTATTTCCCTCATTTTTCAATATCAATATATGGTACCTTATTGGTAGCCTCGAAAAACGCAACACCTCAAATTATGAGCAAAAGAAGCAGGAAATGGATCCAGGGAAGTTTACTTGATATTTCAATCAGTTAATGACTCAGTTATTTGTATTCAAATGATTATTCTTGATAGTTTATTTGGAGTTATTCTCATCTAGTGTATGTTGAATGTTGTCAGGTATCGAGCGAAGGAGGATCACGTTCAACATTCTCACAATGAAATCTATAGCTAAAGACGATAAAGTAGAAATGACGAAAGATGTAGTAGTGATGGAGGAGAAACAAAGAAAGTATCAAGAAAATGTATGAAGTAGAGATATAGAAACTCCATGACGTTAGACTATCGATGAAGATGCTCCCATACCCACAACTAGTCTTCATGATGCGTAAGATACATATGGCCGAAATCCATGACGATGCAATAGCGCTAGGAGACAAATTCGAAATGTAATCGTTGTCCTTGTTTCTCATCATCACAAAGAGGATGGTGAAAAACACTAGAAGACTAAAGGTCATCGACGGAGAGAAAATGCCAAAGGTCTTATTGAACCTCAATAAATACTAGAATAGAACCCAAAGAAAGAGATTTTGGCTCTTCAAACATTGTACACTTCTGAACTACTTTGGGAATACAATGTCCACTAAAATTGGAGAGTTGTCCTAAGAGTTTTCATGTACTATTGTTGAAACTGTTAATATGGAGAAGCCCTCAGGGTCAACTTTTGATTGAGAGAAGGACTTGCATGTGTTTTTTTATTGTTGCAAACTATTTCAAGCAGAATGTTTGTTGTTCACATGGGATGTAAGAGCATGTTTGTTTATGGACTATTTTGATGCAATATATGTCTTCTTGCAGTTTTTCTGTTCTTTCTTATATTATATGTCCTCAGAAAATGAGCTACTAATGTATATGATATAGTGACTTAGAATAGTCTAGTTATATATTCATGTGCATGTGTTTTCTGACTTTATTTCTTCATTTTAGCTATCTGGGTGACGTTACGGGCAAAGTTAGTTTCATGCCATAGCTCATTCACTTACGTTAATTCTCTCCTAGATAGGATAGGTTAGATTAAAATTAGATTAGGCATGCATTTAGATTGTCTTTATCTACATCTTCCATTTTCACAACCACCCATCACTCACCCCCATCGGTGGACCAGGCTGCAACTGGTAGAACCAAACCAACAATGGTTGTCGAGCCAAAATATGGATAGGTTCCCTATTCCAAATTGTGAGAGGTCTAATTGGGACTTCTTACCAGGGACAACCCATTCCTATTGCTGGGAGAATTTGGACCCTTCAACATAAAAACCCTCTCTTGAATCCTTTTGTGATGCTCTGATTCGAGAGAAAGATAATCTTTTGCAACTTGGAGTGATCATCACTATAGGTACATCCAACAAATCCTTAGTGGCCCAATATAAAGATAAATCCAATAATCCAAAGTAGCAATATCATCCCCACAATAACAAGCAAAACAAGGGTCCCAAACCTACTCAACCAACATCCTCTCCTAATGGTGACAAAGGAGAAAAATCTAAAAATAAGAAGACTGACATACATTGCAACTTTTGCGGGAAAGATGGTCATGATGAGTCCAATTTTTTTAAGAAGATGAAGGATTTAGAAACGATTATCAAGAAGAACAACATCAATATAGATTCTACTACTACTTCTTCTTCTCATGGAAATGCACTTTCAGCTTCTGGTTTCTCCTTTAATGAAACTTCTACTTCTTCTTCTTTTGATGAGTGGCTTATTGGTTTTGGAGCATATTATCATATGGATAAGGATAAAGCCATATTTTCTACTTTAAATGAATGTAAAAAAAATGAAAAATTTGTTGGTGATAATAGATATCTTAGTGTTGTAGGGTATGTAACAGTTCAGGTAGATAATGGTCATTTCAATGATGTATTTGTTGAAAAGTCAACAAGAAACATGTGTCTAATTTACTTTTCCCTTAAATAAATTGGACAATAAATATTAATCTATTATCTCATTTATAACTGAGTGATTTGGAGTTGTAACAGAATTATAAGTGCAGTTAAGTGAGTTAAGCTTAGTTGTACTAGTTGTAACTAAACTTGCACTAGTGAGAGTTCAGTGAATTAATTATTCATTAATTCACAATCAGTGAACTCACATGCAATTGAAGATTCACCATGGTTAACTACATGCATGTCAGATCCAGTGAAGACCCAGTTGAGATAATAGGTGAAAGGGACAGTTTGGCCATCAGTTGTGATTTGAGTGAAGTGCACTCATGCAATTACACATGCAGTGGATATGCTTATGAGCATGTGCAAACTAGGAAATTCGAATTCATTGTGAGAATTATAATTGCAGGGATTGTGCAGAGGAGGCAGGTTGCCTGAGACAGAATTGACACATGTATTTGCTGAGTTTTGTATGATAGTGTGAGACGATTGTATTGTAATGAGAGCTCTTGTATTAGAGTTTTGTATGATATTGTATCATGATCCATTATATACATAATATATGATAGTGGGGTTTTTAGCTTTACGTTTTCCTGATAAAATTTCTGTGTTATGTGTTCTTGATATTTCACTTTGTGATCGTGGTTTAATTTTTCGCAAGAATAATAGTAGAAGCGATTCTGTTTTTAACACTGGAATATAATTGTTAGATCAGGAGAATCACAAGAAATACTTAATTTGTATTGAAATTTCTATAGTATTATGTGCTCCAAGTCTTTCTTGCAACGTTCTATTAGTATATCAAAACACTCATTCAGGTGAAGGTAAAACCATAGAGTTTTCACCTCACCAAGTTGTAATCAAGGATCTAAAAGATATTCAATATGTTCCTGCAACTGGAATTGTTGATGATATTACTAGGTTTTACAAGTTTGACAACTTTGTGTCATAATCTTTTCCATCAATTTGTGTTTCTCATAGTGATGACTTAAGAAAAATTTGGCATAAGCGGTTTGGTCATCTAAACTATTGCTCATTGCAAAAAGTACGTAATCAATAGATGATGAGTGGTCTTCCTCTTGTTTCTTATAGAGATGGTGTTTCTCTCGGTTGTATTCTAAGAAAACATCATTAGGACAATTTTGACAAATGTGCCTCTTGGCACGCCTCGACCCCTTTGCATCTTGTTCACAGTGACTTGTGTGGTCCACTTTATTCTCCTTCTTTTTTTGGGTGCAATTATTAATTAACTTTCATTGATGAATTTTCCATATGCACTTGGGTTTACTTCTTAAAACTTAAGAGAAATGTTTTTGACAAGTTCTTGGCCTACAAGGCCCTTGCAGAAAAGCAATTTGGATATCAAATTCAAAGGTTAAGAACAAATAAGTTTACAATTTACTGCACTAGACAAGGCATCCAAATGAAACACATTGTTCCATATACACCACAAAAAAATGGTGTTGCTGAGAGAAAGTACCACACATTTAAATAAATGGATAATTGTATGATCCAATCTAAGAGATTAAGCCTAAAGTCTTCGATGGAAGCTAATGTGCAAATTACATAGTAAATCACGCTCCTAGGAAGGATCTTAAAAATATAGCATTAGAAGAAACATGGACTAAACTTAAGCCATATGTAAGTCACGTTCGTGTATTTGGCAGTGTATCATGGGCTCACATTCCTTATGAGAAAAGGAAATCATTGTAGACTAAGAGTGAGAAGTGTATATTTGTTGGTTATTCTGAAGATGTCAAAGGTTACAAAATTCTTCAATCACATTATAATGAAACTATTATTAGAAGAGATATTAATTTTAATGAAAATACATTATCCTGCGAGCCTAATTTGGTGTTTGTACCTTCTTCGGATTGCAATCCATATTCAACATTTGTTCCTTCCTATATTCCTATTATGGCTTATTCTTATTTATATCCTTACAGTGAGGATGAAAATCCACCTCCTCTTGCTCAACTTTCTCTAGATGATTCCATTGAACATGAACTTGAACCAACACCACCACTTCTTAGATGGGTCCATTCAACACAAGAAGCAACTAGTGATCTTGTCGGTGGTCCTTCATATCAGCACCAGACACATTCACAATTCCAACGAGCCTATTCTCTTTTGGTTGAAGTTTTAGAGACTCGATCCAGAGACATTTGCAGAATCTCCAGGTCATCTAGATTGGGATACAACAATGAATTAAGAGTATAGTTCTTTAATGGAAAATGATATTTGGGATATTGTACCTCTTTTGAAAGGAATAAAACTTGTCATATGTAAATGGGTCTACATAACTAAGTATGCATCATATGGAAGTGTTGAAAGAAACAAGGTTTGATTAGTTTCCAAAGGATTCTCCCAAGTTGAAGGAATTGACTATAACGAAATCTTTTCCCCTATATCTAAAATGAATTCCATATGCCTTGTTCTATCCCTTGCAGCCTCACATGAATGGGAGGTCCATCATATGGCTGTCAAATCTTCCTTCTTTCATGGGGATTCACAACAAGAAATATACATGGAAAAACCTTCTAGATATTTCGATAATGACTCTAGCCTTATTTTTCACCTTAATAAATCTCTTTATGATCTTAAGAAAGATCCTCGATCTTGGTATCCCAAAATGGAAAACTTTCTTATCGACACTAAGTTTTCTAGATGTCATTCTGATCCTAATTTTTATACCAAGAAAGTAGGAAGACATATCATGATATTACTTGTTCCTTATATTCATGATGACCTTATCTTCGATGGTAGTGACCCAAAACTTTTAAACCATGTGAAAACCAACCTTAAGAAGAAATTTGAAATGATAGACTTAGGATTTTTGCATTATTTCCTTGGCCTCCAAGTCTTGCAAACCATAGAAGGAATTTTTCTTTCCCTGTATAAGTATTCTTGTGACCTTCTTCATCACTTTGACATGGAATATTGTAAACCATCCCCTTCTCCTTCTAGTCTTGATTCAAACTTTCTGCCACCTGTACTTCTCCAGAAGTTGATGCCACTATGTATCGTCACTTAGTTGGTATCCTCTTATACTTGACTCATACTTGTCATGATCTTTCCTTTTTTTTTGGTCTTGTTTCTCGGTATATGAAAACACCACATGAAATCCATTGGAACTCAACTAAAATAATATGTCGATATGTCTAAGGTACAGTTCAGTTTGGGATACATTACAGTTCATGGGGGATTCCTTTATTGGTTGGTTTCACTGATTCAAATTGGGATGTCGACCCTGATGACTGGAAGCCTAATGTAGGTAATGTTTTTAGCCTCGGTTCAGAACTTGTCACTTGGGCCTCTAAGAAAAAACATGATATTTCTCTTTCTTTAGCAGAAGCAGAGTACCGAGAAATGGTTAATGCAAGTTAGGAAGCCTTTTGGCTTCAAAAAATGCTTTCAGAGTTTGGATTCCAGCAACAACATCCGACCACCCTCTGGTGTAACAATCATAGTTCCATCAATATTGTCAAATACCTCGTTCAACATTAGCGCAACAAACAAATCTAGCTACACATGCACTTCATTTGAAATATCATTCATGATCGAGTTATTGAAGTGATATGTTTCCCTACGGAAGATCAAGTTGTAGAAATTTTCACAAAGTCTCTTACAGAAGCAAAGTTATCCAAAGTTCAATCTATGTTAGGAGTTTAGGAAGTTTTCATTAAGGGGGCATAGGATCTAATGCCTCCTTCCTTCTTCTATTGTGTCACCTTTTTAAATCCTTCAATCCTATCCCAAGTTGTTCTTAAGGGGGGATGTTAGGATATTTAGACACTTAGGAGTTAGTTAAGATCAACTTGGTCTAATGTGTCATTAGGTAAAAGTGTGTTTATTTATTATGCATTAGTACCATTTGTAGTTAGGAAATTTGATGGTCATGATATTTTCTTGAAATAGAGCGATCTGACAATTCATATTCTCCTAGATCTTAATGACTACAGTGATCTGTGGCTTAACACTTGATTGGTCCATGATCTCTATTTAAATAGCACGGAGGGTCATTTTTTGATGACCGATTGTGAGAAACTCTCTTGTAAGATATCTCTGTTAAATTTTCTTTTGCATTAATAAATTTCTTCAAGTGGCCATGTTGGTTGGGGCCATGGATGTTTTCCTGTAGGGATTTCACCATGTGAAAACATCGATGTGTTGATCTTTGATATCATTAATAAAGGTGTTCATCCTCTATTGGAATACATGTCTTGTGGAAGAATATTCAAGATGTTTCAGATTGTCCTTCAATAGGGAAGAGAAACCATGATTATAAAGGAAATAAAGAGCAATAATGAAGAGAATAAGGGAGGAATTTATGGAGACCTAGAAATTGAAATATTGGAAGATAATGGCATATAAGTCAATGGAATGCATACTAAGAATTTTAATATTCCTAAGGATTAAGGGAGTGTATGACCTATCCAATGGAAATGAATATGATCTCAGAGCCAAATTTTGATCTACACAACATATCCAAAGAGCAAGAATACAAAAAATCTCTATCTAAGAGTGTATAATGTCTATTTATAATAATAACTCAACATAAAATATTTTTTTTAGTACTAATTCTATGATTGATTTTTATAATACTCTTTTTTTTATTTAAATTATATTAAGTGATCCTTAGACAATCAAATTTAATGCATAGTAAAACAATGAACATAGATAAATAATTATTTTCCACAAAATTAACTAAGCTTCATAATTTGGTAAATAAACTCAACCATAGGTAAAGTGATTAGAAATAATAGCGGTATCGAATCCCATGTTTTAAATGGCTTGGTGAACAACCAACATGGTAAACACACACTCTGGATACTACAAGAATGGATAGACATTGTTGCAAAATATTGGAAGAAGCAAGTAGTGGAAAATGACGAGAACGTTTGATAAGGAATAGCTTAAGGAATTTTTTGAAGCCATGTTTACTTGTCTAGAGAAAACCATAGATATATTGACTAAGATGGTAACACAACTATTGGAAGTGAAGAATAAAGAGTGGTATATAGAAAGGACTTATGATCCTCCCAAGGATGAACAACTTGATTATTCAAGTAATATTGACTCTCATCTTTCATATTTAAATGCTCCATGTTGAAGAATAAAGAGTGGTATATAGAAAGGACTTATGATCCTCCCAAGGATGAACAACTTGATGATTCAAGTAATATTGTAATATTGACTCTCATCTTTCATATTTAAATTCTCCATTGAAGGTTGAAGAAAAAATTGAAATACCAACTTGTGAAAGTGATTGATGAGAAACTCATTACTTGGTTGAAATAACTATAGTTCCATTTTAGCCTCTATCAAATAAGACAAACCCAAAGGATATATTTTTCCCATTGAAAATGTCAAGACATGATCTATTAGGGTGGGAGAGATATCTAGATTCCATGAGTCTACGAAATAATCCCATGGTTACAAAATGAGATACTTTCAACAAATTATTGAAGTCATAGTTCTATCCCATAGCCTATGAAGAGAAATAACTCATGAAGTGGAAATGCCTCTGGAAAGAAAAAGGAAAAAGAGTACAATAATACATGTCCACATTTTGGAAGCCAACTATCATGATAGGTGTGTGTTTGGAATGACCTAAGGCGGTAGTGAAATACCTTGGAGGCCTATTCATCCATATCAAAAAGAAACTAAAACTATTAGATGTGAAAATCGTAGATGAGGTAAGGAAGAGATATATTTACATCAAGATATAATTTAAGAAGGGGAAACAACAAAACAAATAAGAGGAGAACAACACAAGTAAAATAATGAAGATTTTAGTCAGAATCCAGAGAGGGACTGTTTTGAAGAATCTTTCGAAATTTTGCATTGTAGATGGTCACACATACAACAATTATTAGAAGCTTTATCCAAAAATATTTCCAATATGGTACATGTCCCTCAAAATTCCAATGATGGTTACCAGATAAATAATGGTAAACGACATATATGAGCACTTGGAAATTGAAGTGAAATATTCCAAATCAAAGTTAAAGTGAATAACTAGAGTCCAAATGTTTTTTTCGACAATGGATCTCAACGTAATCAATTTATTAAACATTAGTCGATCATCTTGTTGTAGATATTTATGATCTTATATAGCCATGTTCATTGATATGTTTACAAGAGGAACCTACCATGAACACTAGAAGATGAAAATTTGGGCTTTCTTTTATTGTTGATTATGAAAATGAAATAGAATGTGATGTAGTGCATGTTTGTGCATTTGAAGTGTTTTTTTAGCAGTCCCTAGTTATGGGATATGGATAAAAATTTCTACACAAAAGGTAAAAAATATCTCTTCGTAGAAGGTGCTAAGTTCTACCTCAAAAATTCACCCAAAGGGATAAACATAATATACCCTAATGTCATGCGAAACATCTAAATCTTTATTACTAAGAAATATGTTTTTACTTTTTAAGACATAGAGTTTGAGGTTAAATTTATTTCAAAAGGGAAATCCAAGGACATAGAAGGATATGAAATAGAAATCCTAAAAATTGGAGGACCTATCCTTATCCCTCACATTCATAAACTCTTCAACTTGGAAATAAAACAAAGTTTCCTAAGCCATGGACTCAAAGCCTCATTATTCCTATTTTTAAAATAGGGGATAAAAGAAACCACAAAATTATAGGAGCCTTATCGTTAGATGTCTTTTTGACAAGTTTTATGGAATTATTTTGGAGAAGAATATCATATTATGGTTAAAAAGTAATGAAAAATAGGCTAAATACTAGGTCAGTTTTTAAAGGTATCATTCAATCATGTACATCCTAGTTATGGTTACGATCACAATAGGTGAATGAAATTATAATAAAATTGATCTCCTATGTTTCTTTATTCACCTTAGGAAATCGTTTTGCATGGTGCTTAGGAAGAACATTTGGAATAGATTAGAAGAGTTGAAGCTTAAAGCTTCCTTTCGAGTTGAAAGTGTGAAGAAGTCAAACGCAACTTAAGAACTCAATGAAAAAGGCTTTAAACCATTCCACATGTATTCATGTGAAGATATCAATTTATAGTAGATGTAATTGACCACATCTAGATCTAAATCTCACTGACAACTCATCATTGCATAATGACAACACCTCATATATATATATATATATATATATATATATNCTAGGGATTCATAGACTATCATTCCCCATCAATCACAATTTTGAATAATTATAATAGTAAGGAAACATGAATTAGTGTGTAAATTAGTATCATATTCAATATGAAAATTATGAATTAATATTCAATGAAACTATGCTTGAAAAACCACCAATATGGATGTTGAATGGTTCATCTAAAATGAAATTTGAAAGAGAGTAGAATTCTAGAAGTGAACAATTTCCATGTCTAAACATTCCCTTGATTATTGATTGAAAAATATGATCACCATTATTCTATTAGTGAAAAAAATAGGATCACTGAAGTTTTCTCTGAATTTAGACACAATCAGACATGAAACAACATCCCCCAATGAATAATTAAGGAGACCAATTGCCACCCTAAAATTTCCAAATGTTGATTGATTTTTGTGATTGATATAAATTTGAAATTTGATTCTCGACTATCATCATTGATATTCCCCCTTGTCAGGTGTAAGGAGAGAATATTGTTGAATGGATCCAAGCTTTAACTTTTGGATTCTTGTGTTCGTCTATGGTTCATCACTATATCCAATGGTTTTCGGTTGAACACTAACTATTTTGACTTGATTAATGTGGTGGTTTTAGTTGACCACCAAAATATTTTCACTCGATCCCATGTATCTGGTGTTTGGTTGACCACTAACCATTTTCACAACATACTCCCCTCTTGAAGATGTTGGACAATATATTTTTGCTTTATCAATGTACTCCCTCCCTTGAGGTGTAGAGATTACTTCCTTTGAATCATGTTTCAATTCAAACTACATGTAAAATTGGACCTTGATCATGCCCAAAATCATCATCTATAACAATAGTTTGAAATCCTTCTACTTTTGTGATTTCTTTATGCAAATGTGTCTTTACCTATTTCTCAACTAGATGGTGAGACATATGCAACTTCTTGACTTTTAATTTCGTCTACCAAGAAGTTATCTAGCCATAATAAACTATTTTCTTTTTATCCTTCTTATTTTTTACATTTATCTGAGTGACAATTTGTCTTTCTAGAATGTAGACAAGGATGGAGATTAAACCACTGATTCTACATATGAACAACTCAATTATAATGTTGGAATTTATCATGAATTTGGTCAATGTTTTTATCATCAACATTCTTAACTTCATTAATCTCTGGAGTCTTCAATTTTTCATCAAGAAATCTTGCACTCACAAACTAAACTAGTTTGGAGTAATATGGAATATGAAAGTTATTTCCTTTTTCATATCCTAAGCCATGTCTTGTTGAATCACAATTCTTCACTGGTCTAATAATCATGTTGGAAAGATCATTTTGTACTTCTTTATGCTCTCCATAAATGTTTTCTTTTATGACTCCAAATTCATAATTATTGATTTTACTAATACTCTAAACTTCTTCTTGTGACTCATCTTCAACAAGACTTTCCTTCATTAATTGATTGTATGATTTCATTTCATTTCTAGCTAATAAATGTTCTTAGACTACTTTAGTCATATTTTAGGATAGTTTTAGGACACAATCCCACAAAAATGATTTTTTAGTATTTTTTATACAACTAGCTCTTAGCGTTTAACATCAAATTCTTCAAAGGTAAAACATAAGTCTTAAACTTTTCAACCTTTTATGTGTAAAACTTCAATTAATTTTGTTCACAATACTTTAATAAATATTTATTATTCTTGATGCAACTAGCTCTTAGAACTTAAGATAATTATTTTTTTAAAATATTTTGAATAAAAACTATTACACGTTAGCTTGTAAATTCATAACCAAATAAACGACAAACATTCACAAATCTCATTTTACATTTTACAAGCTTGGGAAAAAGTTATGCCCATTGTCTTTATTATCCTAGTAGAGGATCATTTTCACAAAAGGTTATGTACAATGTATTTCTTTGTGGAGAACTGTCCACTCAAAGCCAACCCAACATCCATTTTTAAGTAGAAAGGCGTATACTTATTGACAATGGACAGAATTAATGATCTTTTAACTTTATTTAAGCTTAAACCCTAATCGGATGGCTATGCATTGAAGATGCTGGCATATTCTTTGTCGTCCTCCTAAATCAATGAGCTAGATTTATTGCTCATAACTTCCTTGCATTTATGAAGACATCCGTTAACATGTTTACTTTTTTACATTTACTTAAGAATACTTAAAAAATTACTGTGAACATATATAATTGACACATTCAAATGATTAAAAATATAATTGACACGTTCAAATGATTAAAATGTATCCATGCCACGTTTATATCACTCCACAATTTTTTATGTTAGATCACCATTCGTTTCGTTTCTGATCCCACGATCTCCACACATTACCTCTCACATTATAAACATTCCACGACCTAAACGGTCACAACCAATTACATGTAAAATGCGCGGAAGACCTAGCCAAACCAGAGAAGAAGCTCAAGAGTTCTCACAGCTCGGAATGGGCGGTAAAATCATCATATATAATAATCAGGCCATTCGATCCTCAATATCCTCCGTAGGCTCAGCCGAATCCATTAATGTTGAAAATGAGCGATTGTATTTTGCGTCCAGGTGGTCCCTGATAGCGGGACGTCTGCCCGGGCGAACCGATAATGAAATCAAGAATCACAGGATCACTTATCTGAGCAAGAAGTTGAAAATAAACGATGGGAAAGAGGAAGAGAAGAAGCACCCGCATTAAAGTTACTGTAAACAAGACCTTCTGCCCGCATGGGAATCTGTGATTAACTGCTCCTGGGCTTTGCTTGCGAGCATGGATGAGAATAATCGTTTGTGAGTGTTGTGGGTTTTTATTAGTAATGTGCATTTGTTTGTTGAAGAGAGGATCAAAGATATCAATGTGATCCGATCGATCCGCATGGCCATGTTTATAATTTGATTTGGTGGGAATATGCACTTCTGTCATAAATGGGGTACTGGGTACCAGTGTATCTGAGCGTTTGTTGGATTTATCGTTTGAAGTTGAAGTTATCAATATAGATTATTAAGAGTGTGTATCTCAGCGGCTATCTTTAGGCGTTCTCAGCCGCGAGTTAGCGGCTGTGCTAGTTAATAATTCTCAATTAAACTTGATACTTCAACGATGAAGTACCCTAAGTGAATACATTATGCCATCATTTATTAATTTATGTTATGATCAATTGGCATTATAAAGCAATGTTTTGTTCTTACCTAATGCACTAAAACGTAACCAATGATGAAAACATCTGTTACAAAAATTTCGGATTGACGATCGCTACTAGAAGACTTACGTTATACCTTTTACACGTTGATCTATGGCTGAAGTATCCACTGTGGGTGTTCTTTTTATGAGGCTGACTGGTTGGTTGCTTGAAGACATCATGTGAAGAATTATTCATCAGGTTCGAGCATTCAAAATAGTGTTCAGAGTCTAGACTTCCAAAATGTCAGAGGTTACATACCGATATATTTCATGACACGAGTTTGAGGATCCAACAATGGCAGTTGCTGTAGGCGTCTCGTTGAACAGATCCACTCTGAGGGTGAAAATCACAATATTTGGGAAAAAATAGAAATATTTGGTTCGGTTCTGGAGAAATCGGTTCGGTTCTTCATGTTATATTTGGTCGAAATCCGCTTTCTAAATCGAATTATTATGTTCGAAGTTGACAAGACGATTACTGCAGTCCGGATGCCACTACTACCTACAGAAGTTCTTAGCGATCGATTCGATCATTCTTTGCTGGAGCAGTCTCGCCAGGTTTTGACACGCATTGAGTCGGGGTTATGCCAGAAATTGAAGGTCATCGCCTCTCATTCAGCTCCACCGGGCATCTATGATGTTCAGTGGCCCTTTACAAGGGCAGCCTGCATTCAGTAGGGTGCTAAATAAAACTACCGACGAAGTGAACCTTTGTCGCCTACCTTAGTATGTGTTTCCATCAGGAGATCTTTATCCAGCTGGGGCATGAACCTCTAGGATCTTACGGTTATGGAGTAGAAACGACTCTTCACTCTTCACTTTGCTGGTAGCAGTGTTTCATTCCACCGGATTGAGCTTGTCATGTTTTATTTGATTAAGATGTGAATTGAACAACGCTGGTTACTTGCTGACGGCTCCCTGGATTTCCTGTGTTTGACCAAGAACAATTGATATAGGTCATTTGGTTTTGAGCCTATTCTGCTTGATGCTTATCTTAGCATCGTTGGTTACACCTTTCATGGATAACTACCATGGTGGACCATACTCACAATGAGCTTCTTCATGATCAACCCTTCCATCCATGTATATTAATATTATGGTGTTATCAAGAGCTTTGATACCATGTCAACAAATAGAATGCAACACGAAAACTTTGATACAATTATCAATACAAGTATCCATCTTCTAGTATCAATTTATAGTAAATGTAATTGATTACATCTGGAATACATGTATTTATTTAGTGATATCAATTTATAGTACATGTAATTGACTACATCTACATTTTAGTGACAACTCATTAGTGGATAATGAAAATATCTCATCAATAGTAAATAACATGACAACTAATAAAAATATGGTTTAGAACTTTCTGATTGTCTATGGACTTATTGTCTAACAAAAAAATGTTGTGATAAAGTTGTACAAAAATGTTTTTTCTAAGTTCATGAGTATTGAAGATTAAGATAAATTAACTATAAGACAATCTAGTTAACTAAAGTTATCCCTTGTCCCCTACCTTTTTTTGAATATGCAATGAGAAGTTAGAGAAATGTTTGCAAGAAGCCACTTCATTATTGTGTTGGCAGTGTAGTTGGAATAATCATCATCCTTCTTCATTACATAAATGATATTGTTCTTAAGGAGAGGTGTCTTTCTAATATTCAAAAGAAACCAAGAATTCTTAAGGATTTATGTTGTAGCATAGGTATGTCAATCAATGCAAATAGAAAAAAGGTTGTGTAATCAAATTTAGAAGATCACTTATGTTAATTTTGTGTATTACAATAACAACTTATATGAAGCTATCTGTAAATATTTAGGAGTCGACCTTCATCAGAAACTTAATTAGAACTATAGCATTGAGGAAATAATGAATGAAGGGTGAAAATTCTATCATTGTCTTGAAAACAACTATAAATTGACATACTTTTAATTGTGGAAAAAAATAAACTCTTCTTTAACAATCTAATTACTATTGTTACATTTCTAGAGAATCATAGAAGAAGATCAAGCAAATCCAAAAGAGTTTTATAATTTATAATCTTAAAATTAAAAGCAGTGGGCCTATCATATCATACTCCTATAATATGGTCTTTCCCCCATTGATAGTATGCCTGTGACTAGGTACCTAATGTACAAATACAAGATACCCTTATAAGATTGCTTCAAACTCCAATTAAAGTCACATGTGGCTTAAGATGAATTGCTTAAGATGAATTGTCCTAAAGATTCAAAGTATTTTCTAAATCATTGGGGAATAGAAGAAGAAGTCACACTATAGAATATTGATACCATTAAAAATACTATCACATCTAAGTTTAAGGAGAAATTATTGTGCTATAAAAAGATAAATAAATAGAGAATAGGAGAAAGTTGAGATATCATATAGGACTCATTAACTCATCTAGAATATCAGAAGTATTGTAAATATATTTTTGTTATAGGCAGCTTAAATAGGACAATGAATATTGTCAAAATAAGAACAAACTCTCATTAGAGTGAAAGAAGACATACAATTCCCACCATCATGAAGTAAACAAAATTGTTATGTTTGTGATACCAAGAAGGTGAAAGATGAAAAAAACTTCTTCAATTTCAAAAAAGTTTGAAACAATATCTATCTTTCTAACTATGAATGTTTAGAAAAGCTTTTGTTTTAATTTTTTTAACCTAAAATTAAAATTTCAAAGTAGATCAATAATTTTTTTATCATTTTTCTTTAATTTTAATAAACCAACATAAATGTTAAACAAAAATAACAACCACTAAATATTATATGAACCAAAACAAATAAAAATTAAAAACTAATTATCCACTATAGTAAAATAAGAATTCAAATTTTGTTAAACTAAAAAGAATGGATCTTAATCACCAAATTAAAGTGAGAATTAAAAAAAATTGTCTTATTGTCAAAATAAAATAAGTATTAAAGACCTAATGATTAAATCTCAATTAAAATAAACAAAAATTCTATGAAATTGTAAATTTTATGGAGGTATACATAGCCTACCCACTCTAGATTTGAACTTGGAAGAAACACATGTTCTTAGCCATTAGGCCCACTCAGGTTGCATATAACTAAATTAGCTATTTTTGTTTAGGCTAAAGATTTAGTTGATTAGGAGATACAAATATAATGACTTATAATATGATTTAATAGTAAAACATTATTTATTATTATAGCCTTTTTTCATGTACATATAATTGATTGTTTCATTAAAAAAAATGAAAACAAAGACTTCTACTTTAGCATGGCCATGATTGTGACCATTGACAAAACAAAGGCTATGATAATTGAATCCAAAAATATCATCGGCAATACTTTTGTTTATGACAATAATAGCTTGGAGAAAGAGTCTTCACTCAAGTATCTTGGAAACGATAAATGGAGGGTGAAAACCTTATTATGGGCTTGAAAACAATTGGAAATCAACATACCTTTGGATTTGGGATTTTAAAAAACCCCTCTTTCACACTCTAGTCACTCCAGTTATCTTATATGGATGTGAAGTTTGGATTTGCAGTATATCTAGAGAATCTTGGAGAAAGATAGAACACATCAAAAAGAATTCTATAACTCATAACCACAAAATTAAGGGAAATACTCCATATCCTATCCTCCTCATAGAAAGAATCCTTTCCCCCATTGAAAGAATTGCTATGATTAGATACGTAAGGTACAAGAACAATATAAACAACATGGATGACATGAGGTTTCCCAAACTTGCTTCAAACTCTATCCAAAACCACCAACAACTTAAATATGGTAGTGATAGCATAAAGATGTCAAATATTGGCTAGATCATTTCGGAATACAAGAATAATTCATCATGTCGAATACCGATAATATTAAAAATATTATCACTTCTAAATTTAAGGAGAATATGTGGTGTAATAAAGAATTAGTGAATAAAAGGAAATTAAGATAATACAAGGAGGTGGTCAACCCTAATTTAGAAGATCATAATTACTTCTTAGTTTTGAAAAATGCAAAGAAGAAAGTCAACATTTCTCTACATTGTGAAAAGTGGGTGTAGGAAAACTCCCAAAACACCATGGGATGATAAAATCTTTCACCTTTATGACACTAAGGGGGTAGAATATGAAAAACACTTCTATAAGGAAATTTAATTATTTTGGCAACATTAATGACATTCCTAACCTCCTAAATAATAAAAACTATAGTGATCTTGAAATGCTTCTCTCAATACTTTTGTACAGTCATAGATGTAGGTAATGCAAGCATGTATGCAACCGGCCCAATCCTTTCTAGGATCTCAAATGGCCCACAAAATCTTGCTGCCAACTTGGCGAAACTTCCCAATTTCAGGGAACTCCTGTTAGTTTTCACTTTCAGGAAAACATGGTCACCCACTTTGAATTCTCTATGGGTTCTATTACTATCAACGTAACTTTTATGCCTGTCCCGGGTAGCTTTCAGATTCTGTTTGATTTTTTTATCATTTGATCTTCCATCTCTTTGAGTAGTTCAGGTCCAACTACTACTCTGTCAGCTGGATTATCCCAGCTCACTGGAGTGTTGCACTTTCTTCCATAAAGCGCTTCGAATGGGCTCATCTTCAATGATGCACGGTAACCATTATTGTAGGCGAATTCTACCAAATGCAGGTAGTCTTCCCACCTTGATGGTTTATCCATCACATACATTCTCAGAATGTCTTCGATTACTCTGTTTACTCTCTTTGTCTTTCCATCATACTCGGGATGATACGTTGTACTAAAGTTCAAATTCGTTCTGAATCCTTTGAATAGTCCTTTCCATAATTTCAAAGTGAATTTTGGGTCCCTATCAGACACAATTGTCTTAGGAATTCCATGCAAGCGTGCAACTTATTTTAAAAAGATATCAACAACATCAGCTGCCCTGTGGGTGGTTTTTAGTGGAATAAAATGGGTATCTTTAGTAAGCTTGTCCACCACCACCATGATTGAATCATGCTGCTTGCTTTTTCTGGGCAATCCTGTGATAAAATCCATTGTTACCACGTCCCATTTCCACTTAGGAATAGGTAAAGGCTGCAACAACCCTGCTGGGTGTCTATGATCAACCTTAACCTTTTGGCACTCCATACATCTGTCCATGTATTTAGCAATTTATTTCTTCATACCTGGCCAAAAATAATGGCCTTTGACTGTTGCCACAGTCTTCTGATATCCAGGATGTCCAGCATAAGTCACATTATGCATCTCCTTTAGAATGGACAACTTCAATTCCCGGACAATGGGTACATACACTCTGTTTTTATAAAAAAGTAAACCATTAGGTCCCATGGTGTAACCTTCCTTGGTTTGTGGTCTCTCATGTTGCTGTAGCTTTGCTACTAGACCTCTGTACTGCAAATCAACATTTGCATCTTCTAAAATTCTGTCTTTCATCTCATTTTTGCACATGCTAATGGCTGTAGCATGTAATTCGTGCACTTTTCTGCTGAGTGCATCAACCACCTTATTTTCTTTCCCCTTGATATGCTTGATATCAAAGTCATATTCGCACATAAACTCCAACCATCTAATTTTCCTGGAATTTAAGGTCGGCTGATCAAATAAATATTTCAGATCGTTATGGTCTGTTCTCAACTCGAATCTCTTGCCCATGAGGTAATGTCTCCATTTCCTCAATGCGTGAACAATTGCTGCCATCTCTAAATCATGAGTGGCATAATTCTTCTCATGCTCCTTCAACTTTCGGGATTCATAACATACTACAAATCCTTCTTGGCTGAGAACTCCTCCCAACCCCTCCTTACATGCATCTGTGCACACTACATAATCCTTGTTTGGATCTGCAATCCTCAGGATTGGAACACTAGTTAGCAGCTGCTTCAATCGCTGGAAGTTGCTGTCACATTCTTCAGTCCACTGAAACGTCTTTCCCTTCCTTTGCAAGGAAGTGATAGAATGGGTTATCCTTGAGAATCTGGCTATAAAACTCCTATAATAGCCTGCTATACCCATAAAAGATCTAACTCCTGCCACATTCCTTAGCGCTAGCCATTCTCGAATGGCCTGTATCTTCTCAGGATCCACAGCGATCCCTTCTTCAGATATAATGTGTCCCAAGTAATGGATCTGCCTTTGGTAAAAAGAGAACTTGCTCAGTTTTGCGTACAGCTGGTGTTCTCTCAACACCTGCAACACCATTCTAAGGTGTTGCTCATGTTCTTCCTCTATCTTGGAATACACCAAGATATCGTCCAAGAAGACTATGACAAACTTCTCCAAATAATTTTTGAACACTCCATTCATTAAGCACATGAAGACAACAGGCGCGTTGGACAATCCAAACGGCACCACTTTAAACTCATAATGACCGTACCTTGTTCTAAAGGCGGTCTTGCTAATGTCTTCATCCTTTATCCTCACTTGGTGATATCCATATCGGAGATCTATTTTCTAAAATATTTTCGCATCCTTCAACTGATCGAAAAGATCATCAATCCTTGGCAGAGGATATTTGTTCTTGACAGTGACCTTATTCAACTGCCAAAAGTCAATGCACAGCCTCAACGTCCCATCTTTCTTCTTCACGAATAGGACTGGGGCTCCCCAAGGTGACACACTGGGGTGAATGTAACCTTTATTTAGTAGCTCTTTGAGCTGCAATTGCAACTCTTTCAGCTCTGGTGTACTCATTCTATAAAGAGCGTTCGAAACTGGAGCTGCTCCAGGCATCAAATTTATAGAAAAATCGATGTCCCTCTTTGGAGGTAGTCCAGGTACCTCCTGAAATACGTCCTTAAATTATTTGAGTACCTTGTGGTCTTCCAAATTCGAGACCTCATCTTGGAATACTTCTTCCACCCGGGCTGTAAATAATTGACAGCCTTTCCGGTAACATTTCTTTAGCTGCATGGCTGAGATTTCTCTAACAGCCATGACTCCGGGGATTCCTTGGACTGTTACCTGATTTCCCTCTTCGTCCAGACATGTGAACCTCTTATTATTATTATTTGAAGGCATACCACCGGATGTGGTAAAGGCTGTAGGCCTGTGTTAATTCAAAGCTTTTTAGCTTCTAAATGCACCCATCAACATAGTAGAATGTCATGTTAATTTGGTTATGGGGTAGTAACCAAAGAATTAAAAGATAAGAACTTGTTACAAGAATGAATGAAAGAAAGCTAGTCATGTATGAGACCAGGACATGGTTGGATATGGCAAGGTACATATATGGAAAGATTCTGAGCCACACCAGGTACCAGAAGCTTCGTACTTTTGAATAAACTTGGGCTGCAACCTTTTTGCTAACACTAATGAATACCGCAGAATTATATTCTTGGTGTAGTGTTCAGGTCGGAAAGGAAGGCATCCAATTAATTGGAAAGATAATAGGAAGTGTATGGAGAATGTGGCAACACATTGGACAGAATTCCAACCCATGAATGGTGAGATACACGACTGAAATAGAGAGCATTATGTAATTCAATGCAAGGTGCATTGAATAAGATTGCATTGAGAATCACACTCATGCCTAATAAGTGATATAATTGCATACTAAGTGCAATGGTTGAATATGTTTGGTAAGTACATGCATATATATTATTGCATGGAAATAATTATGTTGATCGCTGAAATGTTGCTAACCCCTGAAATTGAGAACATTTTACGAACTGTTAAACACTGCAATAAGAAAGTTACAAGCTAGGTAGTCACAAGAATAGAGACTACATAAAAATTTATGTTCAGAAAATTGAAACAATGAACTTATTGTTGTTAACTGTGGACATGCATATGCATAGAATGACGAGTCATTCTATTGGTCAAGTTGTTTGGTAATTGTGATTGAATTGCTAGGTGCAAAAATTCTAAGATTATTGCACAAGATGTTGTACATATTGAATTATGATGTACAGAAAATACCGACAATTTGTTGGCAGTATGCAAGATGAAGTCCTGCAGGAAAATTGTAGGCAGTTTTGTGCCTGTGGAAAAATCACAAGGATGACTGCATTCATAATGTGGC
>ML789255.1:703826-718441 GCA_009831015.1 Picea engelmannii
GCAGGAAAATTGTAGGCAGTTTTGTGCCTGTGGAAAAATCACAAGGATGACTGCATTCATAATGTGGCAACAACCAAGATGAATCATGAAATAGGATGTCATGTTTTGGGAATAAAAGTTGAATTTCCTTTCGAATTAATTGGGATTCCTAAATGAATTCTTGTATGTTCTCTCATGATAACTGCATGTGGTTGATGCAGATGAGATGATGTTGATAAAAGTTAAAATGTTGGCTACAAAGAGTATCTCGGGAAGATGTTGCTTGGAAACGTTTGAGGGTAGTTGGAACTCCTGGAGCCACGGTGCTCTAAGACTTCCGGTCTGGCCTTTTGCCAAGCCCAAGGAAGGGAGGTGTAGCACCGATGGACTGTGCTTGTGAAGGTGTATACTCCCGGGTGGACAGGCATGTGGGGAATGAGAGACCGTTGGTTGGAGTACTGCCAAGGTTTGAATGGTTGGAGTGTTGCTGAGGTTTGGTACCTTGGCCTAGACCATGTGGATAAGGATTGTGGACCATGGATATCTTGGGAAGCCATTGCCCGATGGAGTCATAGCTCTGCTATGGGGTGGAAGGTCTCTCAATCAAAAGATAAGTACAATTCTCTATTTATTCTATGATTGTGTATGTTGTATACAGTTTTAATGTTATTGAATTTGTTTGTATATACATACATATACATTGCATATATGGTTGCATTACTGCATCCATGACTGTACTTAAGGTGTCTCATATTTCATTACTTAAGAAATATATATACCTGATGCTAATCATGTAATCGATTGGAATATAATTCAGGTGGAACCAGAAAGTGTCCTCCAAGTGCATCCTGTGCACATATTGGATAGGAAAATAAAACAACTCCGGAATCGAGCTACTGAGCTTGTAAGGGTCCAGTGGACTTGGTACAGTCCCGAGGACGCGACATGGGAGCATGCAGATGTTATGCGGGCAGAGTACCCGCATCTTTCTAAAAATTTTTTGAAAATCTTGCAGATGCTATGTAAAGTTGCACCGAGGACAGTGCAAAAATAAGGGGAGGGGAATTGTAGTGTCCCCAAGGCTGAGCCTTTGTAAATCTGAGGTATGAAATGAACTGTAAATATGTGTTATATGTTGGTGATCCAAGTTCTTATAAGTTGGAGGCTTATGTGTTTATTAGGCCAGGGAGCCTAAGTGTTGAAGGCCAAGAGCATGTTGTTGTATATGTAATCATGCAGAACAATTAATAAAATATAAACACCGCCAGGTGCAGACCGACCACGATGAATGAGTGAAGGGGGACTGAGAATCCATAGAGTGGGCAAGGAATTAGGGGATGGAAGGTGGGAAAGGGGCTAAGTGTTGAGCCTAGGGGCTAAGCCTAGGGGGCTTAAGCCTGGGAATAATATTTTAATATTATTTCCAAAAAAGCCATGTGCATATTATGTTATCCTAAGTTCCTGGAAAAGGGAAAAGCGTGTAAAAGGGAGGCATGCGGATGGAATGCATGCAGTTCCAAGGGTGACAAGTGTCCACCCTGACACATGCAAATAAAACAGACGAGGTAAGCCGTGAGGGGGGGCTCTCTCATCCATTCAACCCGACTGTCCTGAGTGTGATCCGTGGGAGCCAGTCTGTAAGAGTTCCTGGTGTAATTCTGATACGGGGAAAGAAATCCTATGTTTGTTTTGAAGAATCCGTGTACACCCCTGTTCGGAGCCGTGGAGTCTGTGTCTGGTTCTAGGAAAACCCGTGTGCACGTTCCTTGAATGGGAAGCCTGTGTTGAATTCGAGTGGAAGAATCTTTGTTATTCGGGAAAGCTGAGCTAGCTTGTGCGTGGAGTCCCTGTTCCGAAATCATGACTGTGAGATCATCCTGTGACTGATGAACCGGTTTGGGGAAGCCTCTTTTTGTTTTCCCTGTGGGTTGTTGTGGTCGTGCAGTACTGGACTGTGTGAGGCTTGTTGGCCTGTGAGCGACTCCTCTAGGTGAGAGAGTGGGTAGAGGAAGGAGAGAACTCCTCGAAGGATCCCTGTAGCTGCCATAGAGCCCGGAGACTTCTGATCTGGTCTGTTCTTGTAACCCAAGGTAAAGGAGATTGGCAGCCGAAGGACTGTCCAGGTGACAGAGAAGGTGCATTCTCCTGGGGTGGAACATGCATGTGGGGAATGAGGGTCTGTGGGTAGTGAGCGTGGGAGATTCCTGGGAGAGCATTCTGTCCTTGTTGTTGTGTGTGACTGTTTTCCCTGTAACCTCAGTCGGAGCCTAGATTCCTTGCCTTGGGGTGGAGCTTAGTCCCAGCTCGGGGGTGACCCACTGCTGAGCTGATGAGCAGTGTGGTATAAGGCTGGGAGGTTCGTGGAAGGCCTGCATTTGGTTGGTGGAATTCACCACTGTCACAAGATAAGTATCTAACAATGTTTTATCACATTTTATCATGTCTCTTCTATATATGTTATCATGATTTCTGCTGTGTATATGAATTAACATGGGATGCTATGGATTGTTTAATTATAGCAGTAATGATATGTTTTACTCTGAGATTTAAATGTATTTCTTTGCTTGAATGCATGTGGTTATATAATGCCTGTACGAATTATGTAAAACTGCATGTACAGATTGGTAACCGAGAGCGATGAAAACCTTGGTAACAAAAAAAGTGACGCTACAAATAAAAAGTATAGAAATACAATTTTAAAGAAATTGAAGTAATGTGTTACCTTCTTAAGATGCAATAGACCAATTTATATATATATATATATAAAATTAAAAAAAAAATATTAATATATTATAAATTTCAAAAATTGAATAATTTAAAACAAATCACAATCATAATTATTATATAAAAATTAAACTTTGTTTTTATAAAATTTATTTTAATTTAATAGAAAATTCATTAATATATTTTTATTAATTTATATAAATTTAATTTTAATTTGGTAAACAAATCATAAAGATAACAATAAATCATGAAAATATTATAACGCTAAATTTGCTTTCTTACAATTATTTTTATTCTTTACCATAATGAAACTTCTAAAGAACTTAAATAGCCTTTATCATAATGAAACTTCTAAAGAATTTAAATAGTGAATGATATTGTATTTAATTTCACTATATTATATAATGAAGAGTGATGAAATGTTAGTTTTAAATTAAATTAGTATCATGTTATATTATACGTAACAAGTTTATAACGATTTCTATGGGGAAAGTGAGAAGTTTTTCACTAAAGCTTTAATTCCCAAAGCTTTGATTCCCAATAGAGCCACTTAAATTGGAATCATGAAGATGTAGGTGCACTCATAAAATAGATTGAAGAAAATAAATGTATTATATTTGATTTAATTTACATAATAATATTTGTAAATTTTATTCTTTAAAAAAATAATTTTTATTAATCAGAGAATATCTTAATATCATAAGTAAAGAAACAATGTTTTTAAGATTAAAAATAAATATAAAAAAACTATTTATATATTTGAAAATAATTATGTAAAAATTTTAGTAGATTTTAATTATTGGATATATATATATATATATATATATATATATATATATATATATATTGGATGTAGTTTGGGTGATTGGGAGGAATGATTCTCACCCTCCCAACCTAGGTTCAGTTATTTTTAAGTGACATGTGTTTTTAAATGGGTCTATACAATTACATATTTTTCTAGAATTAATTTATCTTTTAAATGAATAAAAAAAAAATTAGCAATTTTTTTTTATTAGTTTTGAAATATTATACAATGTAATTAGTTATAATCATACTAAAAGTGTTGTAAATTTTATGTGTAAATATGCATATGTCACCAAAGATATCGTGCCAAATTCCCTAAAAACAAAAATTTTGAAGTCATTTTCATCATAACATATACTATTTAGAAAAACCTCCAAAATGATAACATGAAAAGAGAAACTTCCCACTCACTTCAAGTATTAATATTTTTTCCTAATATAACTATGTAGGCTTTGCAACTAGAGTTTCCCTAGCCGCATCCCTTGGCACAGTCCCCTTGGTTCATTGTTTAGTGTTGCAGGTGCCTTTCATCGATCTGGAGTACCTTTCCATCTCCTTTGCTCTCCTTTCATTTGGGATTTGTTGGATGTCGACTATTGGCTTGAACTGCGGAGCGCACACTCTTATATTCAAACCCTAGCCATCACCTGCGATGGGTCTGATCTCGTGTAGATATAGTGTGTTTTTGTTTGGGCTAGTGTTGTTTCTCTTAAATTGTTTGTTATCTTTGAGGATCTCGTGCCATATGGCATTTTCTGTCATGCCACAATTTGTCTCATATTCTTTGGTGTGGCTTCTCACTCTTTTGGTGGCTATAGGAAGTCTCCATATTTGGTTTCTTCATTAGTTTGGTGGTTCATTCAAGGTTTGATGCATTTTTAGAGATGCAATTCTCTCGGTGAAAAGGTTTTGATGCCGTGTTTCAACATTTTTTTTTCTTGGGGTTTGGGTTTCTTATTACCTCTTTTGCTCTAGAACCTTATTCAACGGGTGCTACGGTTTTTCTTTGTCTTTTTCTAGTGATCTTGTCTTGCATCTTCTCAGTGTTTGGGTCAAATATTTGATGTTCTTATTTTTGGCGTGCAGTTTTGATTTGTGCAGTCTTGGTCAATGATTTGAGGTCCTATACTTGGGCATGCAATAATTTGGCCTTTCAATTTTGGATGAAAGGTGGTGTATCATTGTTTGTGGGTGCAAGATTACATCAGTTTTTTGGTCTCCCTAGTTCTGGTTCTAGTAAGGATTGTATGTTGCTCTTGCCTAGTCCATCCAACCTATGAATTTTTCTTTGGAGGCTTCCTCGTCTGCTCTTTCTCGACATAGTTTTATTCTTTTTTTGAACACTTTGCTTTCTGCAGATGTTGGAGGATGTGGGTGTTAGGATACTTGAGAATAGAAGGAGAGAAATAAACTAGCTTTTCTAAGGAGAGACAACACCTGGAGGCCATCAAAGCAAAGCCACACACTGCATATTATTAAATGAATGAGGAGTACAATATATATTATGATATTTGGTTTAGACGGTTGGAACCATTATTCAGTTTAGGGGAGTACACAACTAGTCTCCATTATTTCTACATCTTCCATTTAATGGAGAAAGGATTGACATCTACACCTAACATCTCGCTAAAAAGTTCAAATTTTATCTTCCTAAGAGGCTTAGTGAAAATATCAATAGTATCTTAACTAGTATTACAATACATTAAAGCAATGTCATTAGACTGCATCTTTTCTCGAACAAAATGAAACTGAGTATCAACATGCTTTGTCCTTGAATGGTAAATTGGATTATTTGCCAGCTTTATTGAGCTCTGGTTATCACATTTGATTATTGTAGCTTTCCTTTTTTCTTCTCCAACATGTTGAAGTAGTCTTCTCAACCAAAAATCTTCACAGGCTGCTACACACAATGATTTATATTATACCTCATTGGATGAAAAAGATACAATACACTGCTTCTTACTACTCCATGAAACAATCCTCGATCCAATTCCAAAGGTATAACCTGTAGGAGATATTTGATCATCTAGATTGCCAGCTTGGTCTGAATATGAGCAATCTATTAGCTCAACATCAAATGAACCAGTATATTTAATACCATAATCAAGTGTGCATTTGAGATACCTGAGTACCCCTTTCGCTACATTCTAATGCCTTTCTAGAGGTTTTTCATAAACTGACTTAACACACTAACATAATATGTTATGTCAGGTCTGGTTGTAGTGAGATAGTTCAAGCTTCCCACCATATGTCTATACATTGTACCATTTACCTCTGTTGAACCATCATCAAAATAAAGTTTCATGTTCTGTTGCATTGGAACATAAGAAACTTCAGACTTATCCATTTTAAACTTCTTAAGTACTTCTCTAACATATTTTCCTTGAGACACAAAGGTTTGACCATCATTTCTCCAAACTTCAAGACCTAGGAAGTAATGTAACTCAACAAGATCTTTCATTTCAAATACCCATGACATCCGCTTCTTAATTCCACTAATCAATTTTTCTTAATTTCATTTAATAATTAAATCATCAACATATAAGGAAATCAATACAACATGCCCCTTTTTATCAAACTTGGTATACAAATTTGGATCAATTTTTCTCCTCATAAAACCCTGTTGAAGAAACAAAGAATCCATCTTTTCATACCATGACCTAGGTGCTTGTTTTAGTCCATACAATGTTTTCATTAATTTACACACTAAATTTTTATGACCACTTTTCACAAACCCCTCTGGTCGAGTAAGGTAAACCTCATCCTTTACCTCACCATTCATAAAATAAGATTTTACATCTAATTGGTGAAGCTTCCAATGGTACTTTGTATCTAATACAATTAACATTCTTATAGTGTTTAATTTAGGTAATGGTGCAAATGTTTATGCATAATCAATGACCTCTTTCTGTGAGTACCCTTTTGTCACCAATCTGGCTTTATATTTATCTATACTACCATATGCTTTGATTTAGGTTTGTATATCCATTTACATCCTATGGGATTTTTATCTTTAGGAAATTTAGTCAATTCCCAAGTTTTGTTTTTCATTATAGAGTCATATTCTTCCTCCATTGATTTTCTCCACTCTTCATGTTCATTATCTTCATTAAAACTCATGGGTTCTATGACATTTGAAATATTACTCATCAAGGAATAATATTTATATTTTTCAAGTGGATGAACCTGTCGTGAAGATCTTCTCAATTGGCTAATGACTTCTTCTCCATTTTGTAAAGATTCTTCTTCACTACTGGATGTATCCATGTAACTGGCTGCCTTTTCCTGCTAGTACTTCTCTTCTTTGACTTCTTCATCTTCAAGAAGTACATGCCACCCTTCATGATTGTTGTCTTCATTATTTACTTATATTTTCTCATGGAAACTTACATCTCTACTTGCAAATACTTTGTGAGTAGATGAATCAAATGGTTTATATGCTTTAAATTATGAAAAGTGCCCTAAAAAATACATTTGATAGCTTTATCATGAATCTTCTTCATGTTCTCCTTTGGAATATGTGTACAATATTTACACCCAAATATCCTCAAATTATTAACTGTTGGTTTAGAATCATACAACGCTTCGAAATGAATTTTATGATCAAGACACCTTGTTGGACTTATATTCTTTAAATAAACAACAGTGCGAATGGCCTCAATCGAAAAATCATTTGAGAGATTCTTACCTTTGATCATACTTCGAGCACACTTGATCCAGGTGGATATTGGTGGCCACCCACCTTTTCCGACTGGCTCAAAATAGTTTTCTAGCAATTTTGGCAATTTACTATTTTTAACAAGTTTTAACTTCCGGGGCCATTTTGAGGGCCTAAATGAAGGTTTTTCAAGCTATCACACGCCTAAAAGGGAGATCGTATGCAAAGGTTATGACCCCGGGAAGTTGATGTACTCACTTACTCAAACAAGACCCACATGACTTTTGGCGCTTCATCTCCTAGGGGTAGGCTTTTGGATGTCTAGGGTTTTGGGCATTCTGGTTTATTTTAAAAAGGACTTCAGAGCCTCATTGTAATCTTCTTCTTGCGAAGACAAGTAGCTGTCACATCTCTTCTCATAGATAAGTTTCCACCATTCTATTGAGTCTTTCACTCTGTATTTTACAGCCTTTGTACATTTATTTCATTAATAGAAATCGTGTATTACTGTATATGTGTGTTTATGGTTGCATCTTTGATATATTTATTTTATATTATTGAATATCTGTGATATCTCTGTGCATTTATTTATTATATCTCCGATCTCATTTTGTGCCGAAAATAAGCTGGATCAACACTCCATGAGAGATTTGTTTTTCCTTTCTGCAACTTTGTTCTACTATGGAGTGTGGGGTACTGCAAATTGTTGTGCTATTCCATGATATTTTCAATACTTGATGAAGCTCCCTAATCTGTACTCTCCCCCTTGATATGAGTGGAGGATTTTGATGGACTTTCCTTTTTGCTTCTCCAACATGTTTTTAAATTCCTTGAAGTATTAAAAAACATGATCACTCTTTTTTCTAAGAAAATAAACCCATGTGTCTCTTGTGCAGTCATCAATAAATAACAAAAAATAATAAGCACCACCTAAGGAACTTGTCTGCATTGGTCCACAAACATTAGTATGTATAAGTTCTAATACATATTTCTTTCCCCTATTAGAATTAGAGGGGAGTTCATCTATGTGCATCTTTCCTAATGCACAACCTTCACAAGAAGCATACTCATTCTTCGACATAGCGAGTCCTTCAAGCATAATTTTTTTTGTAATAACAAAAAATAATGATAATTAATATGAGCATACCTTTGGTGCCAAATAGTTTCTGTAGGCATAGTTGCAGAAGTCATTGTTTGATGATTCTTTTTTATGACATCAAGTTTGTACAGACCTCCAACTCTAACTATTGAGGAAACAATTTTGTAATTATCCTGTAAGTCCTTCACTCTACAATGTGTCTTGAAGAATTCGACCTTCAAATTTTGATCTGTAATTGTGGACACAAAAATCAAGTTTTTATTTATCACAGGGACATATACAACATTGTCAATGTGTCTGATGGTGCCATTCAAAAGTGTTACTGGAATATCTCCATATCCATTGATTTGATAAGAATGATCATCTCCAAAATAAATATGGGCACCATTATGTGTTTCTTTAAAGTTTACATACCAATTCTTGTTACATGTCATGTGAATTGAAGCTCCAGAATCAACAAACCATGCATCAACATCATAAGTTTCAGCAGTGCAACATTAGACCTAAACAATCTGATATCTTTTGAATCAAAATTTGCGTTTTGTTGTGCAAAATGTCCTGAATGTTTTCTATTTTTATGCCTAGCCTCATCATTTTTCTTCTTCTAACATTCTCTGGCAAGATGCCCAGTCCTACCAAAATAGAAACACTTAGGTTCATTTCTGTTAGATGGCATACCTTGATTTGTGTTTGGAAATGACTTTCTTTGAGATGAAATTCCACCTATGCCTTCCTCTCTTGGTTTCCCTTTAGGGAATATCTTCTTTGTCAATAGTGCTAAGTTTGAATTATGAGGCTTCAAATTCTTGGCCCTCTCTTCTTCTTGCAACAATATACCTGTCAATTCCTCAAAGGTAGGAGATTTATCTCTCGCTGCAAGGTCTATTATAAACATTTGATAGTCCTCTAGCATTCCATTTAGGGCAGTTGTGACGCCTATTATAAACATTTGATAGTCCTCTAGCATTCAATTTAGGGCAATTGTGACAAGATTAGTGTTTGACACTTTTTCTCCTATATCTCCCAACTTATCTTTCATGTCTTTAATTCGCCCAAGAAAAGTACTAACAAACTCATCTATATCCATTTTAATACTATCAATTTACTCTTTAGATCAAGAATTCGATTTGTATTATTAGTTTCATAGAAATATTTAAGTTCTCTCCAGGTTTATTTAGAAGTCTTAGCATCTCTAATGTGAGGAATTATATTATCTTTCACAAACATTCGTAATAATACCAGGTTTATTTAGAAGTCTTAGGATCTCTAATGTGAGGAATTATATTATCTTTCACAAACATTCGTAATAATACCTTGGCTTTGTTATCCTGCTTATCCCAATATTGGATTGTCTCTGTTGTCGCTTCTATAGACTCATCGGGTCGCGCTTCATATCAGACGCATCGGGTCGCGCTTCATATCCTTTTGCAATCATCCATACATCATAACCTTCCATCAAGGTCTGCATTTTGAATTTCCAATTGACAAAATTCAATCCATCCAATTTATTGGCTTCATTGAGATAAGTTTCAGTAAGTGGATTTTCCATCTCTGCAAACTCCTTCATGAAAAAAACTCCTCTCCAAAGCACTCTCCAAAGCACTAATCATGCGCCAAGAAGGGAAACTTATAGATAAAATAGTGTGGCCTCTCAAACCCAAGACGAAAGCGTCAAAGTTGTTGTTACTAAGACAACTAGCAGAATGCACAAGGATCATGAGAATCGTATCATGCATTGTTTCTCACACAAACATTCAAAATCCCTGAGGTGGCTTCTCCACAAGACAATAGACCTTCTGCCTGCGCTTCGAACTCTCCCTAATTCAAAGTTTCGGACGAAGATGAGGAGGATAGCCATGATGAGGATGACAGTAAAATATCGGAAGACGACGAACCAATGATCATCAACAATGGATTGAGAATTTCGTAAATAGGTAATCTGGTCATTTCGCCAATATAGTCATAAACCTAGTTTGCAAATGAATCATATATCAAAGTATTAACAGTGAAGTCTCTTTTGCAGAAACTCGTGGCGGTGGTTTGAAGCTCGTCAAAAGATCTCTTAAAAAACATTTTCCAATTATGTATGATGCTAGCCAAAAATATAAATGATTGAGTCAAACGCAATGCCTCTGCTATTGAAATAGGGACCATTCGCCCAACGCTCTAAGCAAGTGTGAGGTGAACGGATAAGGCCGCTGGGGGAACGTATGCAGAGATACACGATCCAGTAAAAGCGATTCGCGATCCAGTAGGAACGATCCGCGATCCAGTAGCAGCGATCCGCCTCTCGACCCTCAGGAAAATGCAGCATGAATTTCAGCTCTCACTCAATGCTGATTCAGGTCGCTTCTTCATCAAAATTGCACGTTTTTGTTTTCCTTGTGATACAAGATTGCCTTCATAACGCTTTCAGGGATTAACCCTTATCTCCCAGCGGCTGTCACAATCCCACAGGCACTAAGATCATAAATGTGATCAAAGCAAAGCCACGCATTGCATATTATTATTAAATCAAGGAGGAGTACAATATATAGTATGATATTCGGTTTAGACGATTGAAACTATTACACAGTTGGAACCATTATTCAGTTTAGAGGAGTGCGCAACTTATCTCCATTATTTTTAAGTAGGATTCTTTTGGTTTGAATGTATATTTCATTTCCCTGAGGTTTTTCAGTCTAAGTTCACAAATACAAGGTTTTCCTTATATCTTCATAATGTAATTTTATTTTCTAATCAAATAAAAATTATATTTTTTTCCAAAAAAATATAATAAAAGAAACTTCATTTTATTAAAGTGTCAAAAATTGTTGACTATAACCATATAAAATCTAATGTATTTGAGAAAAACGTCCTCAATTTCATTAGCTTTAAGTATAGGAAATTAAAAGGGGAATTATCTTTAAGAAAAAGGAGAAAATAACCATTGTAATATTAGAACGGAAATTTACAAGTCTTAATTTTTAATAATTTTAATATATATGAAATTTTCAACAACGGAATATAACAAGTTAAATGAAGACATGTCTGTCTTTTAAAATGATAGATTATGAGGTCAAGAGACACGAGATGGAGATATATATTCTTAGATTATGAGGTTAAGGCATATATATATTCTTGTTAAAAATAATGAGCCTCAATGAGGTTAAGGTGATCTTGTTAAAAAAAAAAATATTAGTTATTTTTAATGTAATTATTATTTAATATATATATATATATATATATATATATATATATATATATGCCTATATACTTTTTTAAGGACATTGACATAGCATTTGGTTACCTAATTATAATTCAAAACAATCTAATGAGATTAGGTTAAGATGATCTTGTTTAATTTTATTATTAATTATTTTTAATGTAATTATGATTTAATATGTCTTTTTCAATTATAATAGGTATATTTCTCTTATAGAATATTTATGTTTTTAATATATATCTGCAAATATTTTAAATAACATATTTAGATGTAATTGATCAATTAAATTAAAAGCTACATAGGTATATTTTGTAAGCTTTAAAGAGTGAAATTGTTTCTTTAAAAGATTCTTTATCTCCTAAAAATGTGTTACAATTAATTTTATTTTAAATTATCAATTTAAATTTAAATTAAAGTATAATTTTTATAAATATAATCAGATTTATATATTTAAATTTGATTTTAAATTATGAATTTAAATTTAAATTTAAATTAAAGTAATATTTTTATAAATATAATCATTTATATATTTATATTAAGTTATTGTTATTAATTAATTTAAATTAAAATATTATTATAATAAATATAATTAGATTTATGTATTTATAGTATTTTATGATTATTATTATTTCTATTAAATTTCTATTTATATATTTATATTAATTTATTGTTATTAATTAATTTAAATTAATATATTTTTATGACTAATATAATATATAGTCTGAGTGGATCTAATGGTTAAGAACATGTGTTTCCTCTTAAAAAATCACAAGTTCAAATCCATACCTCCGTAAACCTTAAAAATATATTATTATTATTATTAACTTTATATTTATATATTTATACTAATTCAATATTATTAAATAATTTAAATTTAAATTTTATTTATATATTTATACTAATTCAATATTATTAAATAATTTAAATTTAAATTTTATTATGACAAATATAATTAGATTTATGTAATTATACTATTTTATTATTATTACGCCCAAAGGTGTATATCTATTGACAATGGGCAGATTTAATAGGGGTTTAGTGCTTAATAAGTTTTCTATGGACAAGATTAAATATGGCTGGAATATTCTTAGTAGTCACACAAAATAAATGGCTGTGATTTCAATCATTAACTTCCTAGCTATTATAAAGACATTAGTTTATGTGTTTACTTTTTTACATTTACCTAATCATATTTAAAAATTACTTTGATAACTAACTGATTGCCACGTAAGTGATTAACATAAATTAAAATATTAACACCAGATAAATGAAGCCCAACCGTTTATTTATTACTTTATGTGATTACTTTTTCACATTTACTAAATAAGATTAAAAAATTACTTGATCACCACCAGATTGACACGTTCAATGATTAAAAAATAACAACAAAAATTATTGTTCATGGGCGGATGCGTATGGCCGCTTGTGGCCGCGTGGATTATGAACTGTGAGTATCTACCTTGCCATTTCTTCTGTGTGTTTTAGTGAGCCGTCATTTGCACGTGGATGTGAAGTGCTTTGTGTGGGCATATTACCCAGTTCCTTCATTTGCTTTTCTCCATTCCCCGCTTTCATCCTGTCTTAGATTAACCATTTCTTCCTTTTGACATTATATGAATGGCTTTTCGAAATTCATGATGCTAAAGAGAAAATCGTTTCGAAAAAGAATCTATGTTGTTCACTAATACCATGCTTACTTAAAATGAGGTTTGATCAGGCTTTAATTCAAAGGTTTTTTATTTATTTCATAGAAAATTCTATTTTCTATTTCATAATAGTAGATTCGATCATACTTCACCATTTTCACTGTGATGGTCATGATGGGCAAAATGATCATATCATAAGAAGAAAATGTGTTGCAGGTGGGTAGGTTCCTCCCATTTGCAGGTGCGTACGTTATTAGGGTTACGTTATATTTAATTTTATATTAATTAAATTAAATTTCAATATAATTAAATATAATTTTAATATCCTTTAATTTTAATAAAAATATAACTTTAAATTTTAATATAAATTTAATACTTGTTTTTAATATAATTAAATTTTATAAGTTCAAAAAAAAATTACTTTTTTAAAAAATTAAAAAATTGTAAAATATTTAGTTTTAAGTTAATTAGATATATTTTTAATTGAATTTTTAATAAATTAATTAAATATAATTTTACATTTTATGATTTCATATTTTTAAAGATAATTATTATTTATAAATCAAATTAATCATTTTACAATATAATTATTTTCTAATTACATTTATTGGATTACCACATAAGTGATTAACAGAAATTAAAATATTAACACCAGATAAATGAAGCCCAATAGTTTATTTGTTCATAGATAATAAAATTTAATATATTCTTTTAAAGATTTATTTCATCTTCTCAGTCTTTGGGCGTTCACCAGCAGCTATTTTGTTGTTGTGCTAGTTACGTCGATAGTTACGCCGATAGGCGTATACCTATTGGCAATGGGCAGAATTAATGATCTTTTAACCTTAATGATCTTTTAACCCTAATATGATGGATAAGCATTCAAGATGCGGGCATATTCTTAGTCGTCCTCCAAAATGAATGAACCAGATTTATTGCACGTAACTTTCGTGCATTTATAAAGACATTCGTTAACATGTTTACTTTTTTACATTTACCTAAGAATACTTAAAAATTTACTATGCGCATGCATAATTGACACATTCATTGATTAATATGTATGAATGGCACGACCTCCACGCATTACACAGAGTGACGCCACGACCTCCACGCATTACACAGAGAGCCATGCATCCACGCATGGGGAAGGGCGTTTAATAGACAGGCGCATGCACGCACGACTTGAACCGCCACATATTCTCTGAGCGACCCATACGCATTCTCTGAGCCACCCATTCTGTAAATGTTTGTTAATTGAAGTTTTTTATTTATACCCAGTCGGTTGCTAATAGAATCTAACTCTGGTTTCTATATAAACGAACATTCGAGTGTCGAGGCCAGTCGAGATCATTAGCTGTGGAATTACAGGCGAAGAATATACACCATGCGTAGATCTCCTTGCAGCTCAAAACAGGGTCTCAATCGCGGAGCCTGGACCAAAACGGAGGATATGATTCTCTCCGACTACATTCGAATTCATGGAGATGGTGAATGGAGAAA
>ML789255.1:727846-745906 GCA_009831015.1 Picea engelmannii
AAGTTAATGATTGAAATCACAGCCATTTATTTTGTGTGACTACTAAGAATATTCCAGCCATATTTAATCCTGTCCATAGAAAACTTATTAAGCACTAAACCCCTATTAAATCTGCCCATTGTCAATAGGTATACGCCTTTCGGAGTAATTATAATACTGTAAGGGAACAGAGATTAGAAAATTTAGAACAGAGATTAGAAAATTTAGAGAACAAAATCATCAACTAATCCCATAAATATAAGTAGTCGACATTCTAGTGCATACTAACCGAATCTATATCTTCAATCCTTCTTTCCATCATCGTAAACTAATTGAAACACCCAAGCCTTAGTTTCGTACCTTGTGTCTTCCTACAACATCTATGTCATGGGGAAATTAGGGTTTTGTGAGTCCATCCTCTGCCTGAAATTAAGGGATCCTTTCTCAAGCATACAACAGAAAATAAAAAAGAGGGACTGGCCGTTGAAGTAACAAGTTTACCGGGAAAAGCTCGTTTTATTCCTAAAGATGGGAAATGGAAGCCAAAGAACTCAAATTCTCATTTCATCCAGCTTTGCATACAAGACCATTAGTTATACTCTATTCAGGATATGTTGTTTTGTAGGAGTAAATCTGGGTGGTTTTAGGCATAAATATGAAATCCTCACTGCTTACCATATCTTTTCTAACATCATTTGGAGTTGATAATGCATTATGGTTACCTCAAATAAGCAGGACTGGAGGAAAAAAGACATGGTTGGGAAGAGGGCCAAAACTGCTAACCTGGTCGTCTCACTATGAAAACCTTGGAAGTGAAAAGTTGGGAAGAAATGTTTGAAAATGCTTTCGAATTCGCCCCGTTCTGGTATTTCAAGCCCGTAGAAACCCAGGTCGTTGGGAAGTAGATCAAAATGGCAGTGAGGTTTGCGAATTTTGCTCACATGCAACCCGCCATAACCCTACCATTAGGGATGCCAGAAAAAGGGTTGGTGCATTTACTCGTTTTGGATATGCTATTGTTATTACCATTGCTAGAACCATTGTTTCTACTATTCGCTAGAACCATTGTTTCTACTATCTGTTAAATTGGTGGATCCATATCTGGATCAGCTACGGGTGAAACGCTAGCTGCTAGGTCTGGGATTGACTCTGTTATTGTCACTGGAGAGGATGTTGAAGCTAGTGATGGGACTGCAGTTTGAGATGAATCTACTACTGAAGCTATCGGGTGTGCACCTTGAGGACTCACATGAAGATGGACCACACATGGCATTTGCGTCCAGTTACCCACTCAACGTCTCACATCAGTCAGTGGACAATCCGCTGCATGGAATCCATATGTGAACTCAAGCTAGTGCAACTATGTGGAGCCAATTCAGTCTAAGCATGTGGAGTCAACCATTTACTATAGTATTGGAATGTGATTCTCTTAGGCATTGGAACAATTTTTTTAATAATAACAATTATTTCATTGCCAACTCCGGCTTGTAATTAGCTTTTGGTACGATTTACAGTATCAAACAAGCTTCTCGAACGTTGATCGGTGCAGAACCTATAACGCTCTAGAGAATATTTAAAATTGGCTAACCTAGGAACCCACAGTGGAAAAAGTAACAAGTTCTATAACACGTAGCTACAGAAATTAGACATAGGGATTTTGAACGTCGTCAGTTTTTAATTTCGACTTTGAATATGGTATACCCAAACTGAGCCGAGCAACATCTTAGCCTCCATTGAACTTGTGTGCTTATTGGTTGTTACCATACACAACCATTCTAAAGGGAAAATATTGCATACATACCAAGTTCGAATTCAGATTTGAAATTCAAAATTCTGTATGCACTAATATTTCTATTTACTTCCACTGTATTAGCCAAAATGTTGTATATAATTCATTCAGTTTTTAAAAAGTTGCATTTAGTTTTTTAAAAATTCATAGTGATAAACGCATTCCCAGATAATGTATAATCGTAGGAAGGCCTTGCATCCCCAAATAATGTGTAATCATAGGAGCGCCTCGCATTCATTGTATCTGCCAAAATGATGTATATAATTCATTTAGTTCTTAAAAATTTCATCTAGTTTTTTAAGAGAGTTACAGGATAAACGCATTCCTGAATAATATATGACTAGCATAGCCACTCAAAACCGTGGTTGATGAACCCCAAAAGGCAATGCCAAAACTTCCTCTCCCAATTGGAATGATGAAATGCACGGACAATTGGAATTTGACGATCCAATATGAAATAGGTGGACAATTGGAAAATGAAACGTGCCCACAGCGAGAAAATGAAAATGAAACACGCGGATAGTTGAGGAAAGTCAGAAACGAAATGCTCAGAAAATGAAACGCACCTACAACACTGAGCAAATCCAAACGTGGTAATCCCAAAAGGTTAATCATTTAAACGTGGCAATCATATAGTGCTACAGTAATTTCTTAATATGATTAGGTAAATGTTAAAAAGTAAACCAAAATACAAGGAATTTATGAAGAGTAAATCACATTCATTGATTTGGGAGGACAACTAAAAATATGCCAGCATCTTTAATTGTTAGCCATCAAATTAAAATTTTAGATTAAAAGGTGATTAATTGTGCCCATTATCAATAGGTGTCTTTCGAGGTAATCATAAGAAAGCCACGCATTCCCGAATAATGTATAATCCTATAAGGGTACATCTTTATATTGAACGACCATACTCATGGAGAAGTTCTTATGATCGTAAGAGGGCCACACATTCTCAAATAATGTAAGATCGTGGGAGGGACACATCTTTTTCCATACTTATGGAGTCGTTCTTTTGTGTTAGAATAATGTGGATACTTCTAGAATGATTATCAATTTAGAATGTTGTTGGAAAAATTGTCGTGTATTGTTTTATGAGAGTTTAATTTTAGCTCGTAAGAGATTCTACATCCATAATTTTAATATTTTGTTCCTGGTTTTTTGGTGAGCATTCCAGTTATATATATGTAATAGAGTTTTCATCTTGAATGATAAGTGTGATGAGCATCTTTTCTCACAACTTATGAGGCATTATTCTCTGTTTTTTAATTTGTTTTTTAATTTGGTATCAGAGCATACCTGCGCGCCGAGGAGAGAATTGATCATTGTTTTTGTTGAGCCGTTTTGTACAGAGAATCGATCATTGGTGAATCTGAGAGGAACTCCTCCTGCGTCGGTGGTGATATGATTAGCCAACCCACTCTTGGGGCCAACCGTAAGGAGCCCGGAGTAAGCATCTGCAATATAGAGATAGTCGGTCCGTTTGTTGAATCTCAAACTGAGAGGTCGACCACATATATGCTCATATTCCATGTTATTCTGGTTATCATCGCCTTGACATTTTTTGATAGAGTTGTGAGGAGTTGCCGTCATTTATTTATGTGACTGACCGATTGAGAAGTTGTCATTTGAAAGGAGAATATGAGCCTTGTTGTAGGAGAAAAGGCGCCTTCTTTGTAAGGTGATCATCGCTTGTGAAGAAATTGCAGCTGCGCATGAAAGGTCGAAAGAGAGGACTGCGCTAGATTTGAGCTATTTCTTATGAAGAGGCCCGCAAATGTGTGCTCATTGAATCCATAATAAACCAGTAAAGCCATCAATACTTCCTGGAAGAGATAATTGAAGAACTTTGTCCAAACGTAAAAAATAGTTCTATTAAGTTTATTTTGTTGAGCTTGCTGAATTATTTGTGGTGGAAGATGTCAAATCCTCTGGCTGATTCTTATCTAAATGAATCCACCAAACTTGATAAACTTGATGGTGGGAATTGTTTTAACTAGAAATTTAAGTTGATAATGGTGCTTGAAGAATATAATATGTGGACAATTGTGAAGTGCTACCTAGACTGGGAAAAGCGGGAAAGGAAGGCGAAAGTGTTGTTACGAATGTTCGTAAAGGAAAACATAATTCCTCATATAAGAGACCGTAAGACTTTCAAAGAAACGTGGGATGTTATCAAAGGTTTGTATGAAACCTCTAATGCAAACAAGATCTTATTTCTAAAAACTGAGCTTTTATCTATCAAAATGGAAGCCAATGAAAAGATAAGTAATTTTGTATCCTAAGTTAAAGATTTTATTGATAATTTGGGTGATATTGGTGAAAAGGTTTCGAGTTGTGATTTAGTAATTTTTACTTTGAAAGGTTTAGCGCAAGATTATAAAGTATTTATGTCAACACTCTCTTCTAGACCAACACCCCCTACTTTTGATGAATTGGATGGAATTCTTCTTCAAGAAAAAGAGAGAATGAAGAATTATGATCTAGACTGAAGTGGCTCATATTTAGCATTGATTGTAAGAGGTAAAATATCATATTGAGGTAAACCGTGGGACAATCACAAAGACAAGTTTCAAGCAAAGTAGAAAGGTATGACACATCCTGATTCTTATGTTATGAGAAATATTGAATGTGAATATTGTGGAAAGCCATAACATCTTTCTAAAGATTGTTATAGAAGAAAGAATCATGAATCCAATCAAAGATAAAAGAAATAATGGAAATTTTGTGCATAAAGACACTTCAGTCAATGATGGATTTAAAAATCTTAAGTTGTTTATTTTTGAAACTGCATTGTCAGTTGAAACTGATGATGAGAATGCATGGTTCATATATTCTGGTGCATCAACTCATATGCTCTATCATAATGAATGGTATGATGAATATTATGAGAACATTGATGGCACACATTTATTTGGGAGATAAAAGATCCCATAAAGTTTAGGGCTATGGAGTAATAAGTGTAAACTTACCTAATGGACAATTGAGACAAATTCATGATGTGATGTATGTTCCTAGTATTAAAAATAATTTAATATATGCTTCAACTATCATTGATAATAATTTAAAAGTGGAATTTCGTAAGTTGAGGAGTGTTGTAAAAGATGTCCATGATCACTATAGGATTTTTTCCAGAGGTACCAGAGTTGGTGAATTTTATAAGTTGGATGTGACAATGAACCATCATGCTGCATTGACATCCACAACAATGTCAACAAAAGAGTTATGGCGCCACAGGTATGGGCACCTCAATTACAATGTTTGATGTTATTGCAAAGAAAAAAAATGGTAGAAGGTATTCCTGTAATGAAGAATGATCATTTCCAATGTGAAGCATGTGCACTTGGTAAGAAACATAGAGAGGAGTTTCCCATACATACAGAGAAAAGACAAACTAATATACTTGAATTAATTCATAGTGATGTATGCACGCCTATGCAAACTAGATCACTTGGTGGTGCTTTGTACTTTCTTATTTTTGTTGATGATATATCTAGGTATACTTGGGTCTCTTTCATAAGAAGAAAAAGTCAGATGTATTTGAGTATTTTAAAGAATTCATAACAATGGCTGAAAAACATACAGGAAAATGTATTAAAATTCTTAGATCTGATCAGGGTGGTGAATATACATCAAGAGCATTTAAAAGTTATTGTAAATTTAATGGCATCCAACAACAATTTACAGTACTTCATACACCTCAAAAAAATGGTGTCATTGAGAGAATGAACATAACACTGATGGAGTGTGCTCATAGTATGCTTCAAGGTAAAAACATTTCTAATGGTTTTTGGGAAGAAGCCTTTAATATTGTTGTTTATTTAAAGAATTGAAGTCCAACTAAGAAATTAGATTTTCAAACTCCTTGTGAGGTTTTTCATGGTTATAAACTCGATTTCAGTCACTTAAGAGTGTTTGGATCCATTTCCTTTGCACATATTCCTAAGGACGATAGAAGAAAAATTGATGCAAAATCAATCAAGTGTGTTTTTATTGGGTATTGTACTAATAAAAAAACATACAAATTATTTGATCCCAGTTCACATAAATTGTTTGCAAGTAGAGATGTGGTGTTTCATGACAATTTAGATAGAGGTGATACGAGGAATGATGTTGATGCTTGGCATATTTCTAATGATAATAATGATAATATCTGAATAGATGCAATGGTTAAGAAGGAACAAGAACATGTACAGGTTCAAGAATGGAATGAAACTAGTATGGACACTTCAAGCAGTCATGATACATCAAGTGGAGAAGAATCACAATAGAGTAGGAGAAGAGATGAAAGAAGTGAAGGACCAAGGAGGTCATCATGACAAACTCAACCACCTATAAGTTTTAAAGATTATGCATTGATGTCACAGGTAATGAATGTTGTAGAACCTATGAACTGTGAACAAACGAAAGAACATGAAGAGTGGATAAATGTTATGAATGAAGAATATGACTCTCTTATGAAAAATCACACATGGGAATTAGTAGAATTGCCTGAAAACAAAGTCCCTATTGGAAGCAAATGGTTGTACAAATTTAAATTTAAAGTAGATGGTAGCATTGATAAATATAAGGCAAGATTAGTTGCAAAAGGATATTCACAAAAGGAAGGAATTGATTACGATGATACTTTTGCACCAATAGCTAAATTAAATGCAATTAGAGTATTGATTTCCTTAGCTACAACACATACATGTAAAATACATCAATTATATGTCAAATCTACTTTTCTAAATGGTGATTTAAAGGAAGAGGTTTATTTGGATCATCGTGAAGGGTTTGTCAAGCAGGGACAAGAGCATATAGTCTGTTGGTTAAGGAAAGCCTTATATGGTTTGAAATAGGCACCAGAATCATGGTATGTAAAGATTGATTCATTCTTTTATTAGAAAGGCTTTGTGAAAAGAAAGAGTGATCCTAACCCATATATTAAGAAAGATTAATATGGAAATATTTATTTAATATCTTTATATGTGGATGATATTATTGTTATAAGCAATGAACACAAGTTAATTGGTGAGATTAAAGGTCAGTTGTCTCAACAATTTGATATGAAAGACCTCGGTGAATTGCATTACTATTTAGGACTTTAAGTCTGGAGGGATCTTGGTAAGACACTCATTACACAAAGAAAATACACAAAAGAAATTCTTAAAAAGTTCCATATGAGTGAATGTAAATCAATGTCAACTCCCTTAGAACATAATGAAAATTTATACATTGATTATGGAACTAAAGAATCAGATGATACATTGTATCATCAGTTGGTGGGAAGTTCGAACTACCTCGCCACTACCACACGAGACATTACATATGCAGTCAACATCCTTAATCAGTTTATGGCCAAGCCTTCTAAGAGCCATTGGAAAGCTGCAAAGAAAGTCCTCTGATACTTGAAAGGAACAATAAATTTTGATATTATGTATACTGATGAATACGATGTTGAACTGACAGGTTTTTCTGATTCAAATTGTGCAGGAAATCTTGATGACAGAAGATCTACTTCAGGCTATGTATTTCATATAAGATCGGGGGTTGTGTCATGGAGTAGCAAGAAACAACCAACTATTTCTTTGTCGTCAACATAATCTGAGTATAAAGCCTTGACCAGTGCTACCTGTGAAGATGTTGGTGAGCATTCTAGCTATGTATGTAATAGAGTTTTCCTCTTGAATGATAAATGTGATGAGTATGTTTGCTCACAATTTATGTAGCATTATTCTCTTGTTTTTAATTTTTTATAGATCAGATCCGAGTCTCCATTACTGATATAGAGAAAACGATGACAGGAATTATTTTATAGGTCAGATTTGTGTCTCCATTACTTTTATAGAGAAAACGATGATAGGAATTCATTCATTCTTCTGGGAAGCCTAACAATATATACCATCAAAAATCTCAAAAAAATCACTACACGTATCAAATTTGACCAGTAATTGTTATAATTGAAGGAATTGACGAATTTTCAATTTTTATTTTACCGATACGGTTGAATGCTTTCAAGTAGTTTCATTTAATGGAACCCAAGTGTAAAACACTCTTCCCTCGGTGGACCTGATGTTGAAATATAGACAGTGGAGGCGAATTTGACATATACTGAATGTCGAAATATCTTCAACATTTGGAAGAGGACTTTACACCAGCCATCATACGATATCCAATTATTGTCATTAAGAGCTTAGTGAAAGCATGCATTAAAAATCACGTAGTCCAAACGTATAATGTTAAGTTGCTTTTATTTATTTGGTATAGCTATTTCAATTTAATTATCTCATAAAAAAAGATTTGACAATTAATTTTTTTATCGAATTTCTTCCTTGAAAAGATTTACAAGATAAATAACTTGAAGTAACTATCAAAATTGAGATAAAGGCAATATTAAGGACAATTTTCCCATTAACTATAATAAAAAATTCCTCTTACCGGTCAACTTTTTTCTCAACTATTTTGTTTGAAAATGTCAAAAGCTCTTAAAAAATCTTGTTTTCGGAATCTATAAAAAACAATCAAATTTCACGAACTATTCGAACTATTCAGTTTCAAAATTTCTACCCTAACGATGACTCTTCTCTCAAAGTTTTGGCCCTCTTAATTCTAACCACATTCAAGGAAAAGCAATGTCTTTAAATTTTTGAAGGATATCTCGAATCTGACTTGATATATGCATTGTTAAGTAATTCACCCGATGAAGATTAATTAAAAAAGTGATCATTGACAATCGTAGACACGGCTTGTATTTTGCACAACGGATCCCACGACATTGAATGACTCTAGCGGGTTTTTCTCCTTTTAAAATGAAAACCCAGATAGTTTTCCCATTTAATATTTTTCAATCACTTTTCTCTCTCCTGTCCCCTATTTTACAATCTCTTTATGTCACAAATTCAGAGACAATCTCTTATTTTTCTATCTCCTTTATTTTCTATCTTATTTCAGGAAATATCAGAATGTCCAAGAAAAATCAATCCTTTCATGACGATTTTTTTAGAGTATATCTAATGGAGCTTGTATACCTCCGTTGTATACCTCCTTAGACTGTAGTAGTGACATTGATCTATCATAAAAGAACTAAGATGAAAATAATAGAGAAAACATAAGCCACCTCCACCCTCATGTAATGGGAAGGAAAATAAAGAAAACATTATTATTATCATAAAAGAACTAAGATATATACGAAATATAAATTTATTGTTAATACTATTTTTACTATTTTGAATTTACTTCAAATTCTGTGTTAAACTTTTGAAATATAGAAAAAAAAAACAATGAATTTGTAATAATTTCTGAATTATTCTATTTTCCCTACTTAATGCAGATGGCACAAAATCCATTAGTAGGCAATGCGTTCTGAGGATTTGAAGATTAGTCATTATCTTTTCGTCCCTACTTAATGCAGATGGCACAAAATCCATTAGTAGGCAACGAGTTCTGAGGATTTGAAGAGTGGTCATTGTCTTGTTGTTATTTATCGCAACAAACATGTGAGCGATCTCCATGGCATTATTGATCATAGAAAATGTGTGATTGATTGCTACCTTGATGGATCCATCCAGCTCTGCTCCATCCATGAGGGAAGCAATGGAAACCCTTGCTCTGCATCTCATCTTGTTTATTTAGTATAAGAATCAATTAATATTATTTCATGTTTTATCATTCAATTTGAACAGTTTAGTTGAGGTCTTATTTATTTAGTATAAGAATCAATTGTTTTGAGTTGAGGTTTATTTATTTAGTATAAGAATCAATTGTTTTGAGTTGAGGTTTATTTATTTAGTATAAGAATCAATTGAGTTGAGGTTTCATTTCGTTAGTATAAGAATCAATCGAGTTGGAGTGGGTTTTATTTAGTATAAGAATAGGTTTGTCATTTTCAGTTCCAGAGGTATTCTAAGACATTTTAATCAAAGCTTTAGTATACTGAAGACATTTTAATTCATTTTAATTAAATTTTAGCATACTTCAATTTCATTTTTTTAAATGTTATGTACGAGGTCTTATTTGGCCTCCTCATACCCATGTCATCTGGTTGCTAAATGTTCAGTAGTTCTCTTGCTTCTGCGTCAGGGTGAAAATTGGTTGTCTTGCTTGTGCTTCCCAATGAAAATGCATGAGCCAAGCTTATAGGTCACCGCCTTTCACTATTCACTTCCCAGTGAAAATTGGTTCTCTTGCTTGTGCTTCCCAGAGAAAATGCCTGAGCCAACTGCCTTTCACTATTCACCGTACAACTACTATTCATTGTACCAATGTACTAGCTTTAAGTCGAGTACATACATATCATTATACTAGCTTACTAGCTTCAGTGTATATAGCACTAATGGAATGTTTGGCGGCTCAATTACAGCCAAAAATACAAGGTGAAGAACGGTAACCACACGCAAATGGAAACACACCATAAGAAAAGCATCAAAGAGAAAATTCTGGTGCACACCTTTACCTTTTACCTTTTCTGACAACCACAGTACTTGCATCCGACTTCAATGAGATGAAGCTTCAATGAAATATTCATTTCAGCTTCATTCTGACTTCATCTCTAATAAGAGATGGCGTAACTTCGTTCTTATTTCGTAGGATCTCCTACTCTACTAGCTTATGTTTTGCGTAACAAGCATGCTCATGTGAATGATGAAAATGAGGAAGGGCATAGGTTTGAGTAGCCAGGCCATTGCTCTCCTTGCGAAGGTAAATTCCAAACACTGAGATTTAGCACAACTCCATTAGTTTTTGTACGATTGGTCATTAACAGGGTTGAAAGCATTCGTTTTCTAATTGTGATATTTTGTAATGTTTTACTTGCATTGAAAACTACAAATTAATCTTAGAGACTGTCCACTAGGAACCTGCTATACTTGAAAATAATGGAGCAAGAGTCAGTTGCGTAGTTGAATTCTACTTCATTTAATGTAGATTCTGGTTTTCTGTGGTTTGTTGTAATCGACTAAGTAGAGTCGTTTCCTATATAATGATGTAATCAGTCTTCATTCAAGAATAAGAGATTGTGAGCATAGCCTCACCTGTGTGTGTTGTTTTCTCATATTCTAAGTTGGTATCAGAACAGCGTTGGAGATACAACTATCTAAAGCCAAATCCAAAGTACGAGATCTCAAATTTGTTTTTGAAAAATTGTCAACACCCCCTATATAGTGTTAGATAGCGTTGACACTCTCACACTTATAAAAAATTTAATTTCGAAGGTCGCGCTGAAAGTGGTGACTCCCCTTGCCATCTTATGGTAGTGCTAGGACTCCCCTTTGCTGATTTGAGAAGTGCCAACCAATTGTTTGTGGAAAACTGTGAGCTTGGTGGAATAAGATTTATCTTCGTGAGCTTGTTGCACATTTGTTTTATTTTAAGAAGCACGATTGTTTTATTTTATGAAAGGATTAAAGGGTGCCAAGATTTCTTATACAAATGGTGGAAGTGTTAAGATTTTAAATCACTTTATATCTTATAAATCCTGAAGGTTCCTTTTCATGAGTGTGAGACTTTTTATATGCCTTTATATGAGCTTTATTTTTTATATGTGAAGCCTTGAAGCGTGAGGAAGGGGTTATTCTTATGCATATGAGGATGCATGATTTAAATGAGGATGCATGTATGTTTATAAACGGAAAAAAGGTTTTTTTTTTAAAGAATTTCTATTTTTTTTATATGCATGGAGTGGTGTTAAGGTTTCCTTTTTTTAAGGTTTTTTTATACTTTTTTTAAGAAAACTAAAAACAAAGGCAAAGCGACGGACTGTTCAACACAGGATAAAACTTGACGAAAGTTTGATCTTCTTGGTGATTCACCGTCTTTAGGATTGAAGTGTGTTTGGTGATACAAGGATCTATTGTCTGATTGAACGAGTAGACACCTAGAGAGATGCGAATCCTCTAGCGGAGTCCTACCTCAACAAAGCCAACAAGTTAGATGGATCGAATTTCATTAACTGAAAATTCAAGATGCAGACGCTCATGGAAGGCTATGGTGTCTGGACCATCGCAAAGGGAACTGAAGCGAAACCTGATGCGGCTACCGGTGCGACAACAATACAGATCCAAGACTGGGATAAGTACGAAAATAAGGCAAATGTATTGTTACATATGTCTATTAAATATATCATAATTCCACATATTAGAGAATACAATACTTTTGTTGAAACGTGGACAACGCTTAAATCATTATATGAAAATAGCAACACAAATCGCATTTTGTTCCTGAAAACTAAATTGCTAGGCATTAAGATGGATGGAGGTGAATATGTTGGTTCATTTTTGTGTTGTATTAAAGAGGTGAAAGACAAGCTAGGAAATATAGGGGAAATAGTTTCCAACACTCATCTTGTCACTATTACCTTAAATGGTATGTTAGAAGATTATCAGATGTTCATAACAGGTCTCGCAGCAAGGGAGAAACCTCCTACTTTTGAAGAACTGACAAGTTTTTTGCTGCAAGAGGAAGACAGACGCTCGAATTTGAAGCCTCAGAATAAATATTTGGCATTATGGTCAAATAAGAGATCCGCGAGAGGGAGATTAGGAGAAAGAGGCAGAGGAGGCAGTTCATCGCAAAGAGACAGTTCATCGCAAAGAAAACAATCTCCAAGGCCGAATCAAGGTATGCAATCTAACAGGACTGAGTCAAAGAGTTGTTTTTATTGTGGTCGACCTGGACATATCATTAGAGTCTATCATAAGAAGAAGAATGATGAGGCTAGGAATAAACCTATAACACATTCAGGTCATTATGCAGAAAATTCTTCAAATCATGATCTCAGGTTGTTTATTGCTAGTGATGAGATTGATGAACCCCCAAATTTTGATTCACGAGATATTAGGCTATTTGTGTCTAACGTTGCTTTAACTGCTGAATCAGATGATATTGATGCCTAGTTTGTGGATTCCAGAGCATCAATACATATGACATGTAATAATATGTGGTACACTAATTTTAAAGAAACATAGAATGGAGCCAGCATATATTTTGGAGATGACCACGCTCATCAGATCAAGGGATACATAGACATTCCTGTGACATCGTTGAATGGTACTATTTGTCACATTCACAATGTTGTTTATGTTCCGGGGATAAAGAAAAAATTGATCTATGTGTCCACCATTACAGATCAGAACTTGAAGGTTGAATTCTTCAAGAATTATTGCATAGTGAAGGATCTGCTGGACCAATTCAAAATCGTTGCAATGGAAGTCAGAGCAGGAGGCCTATACAAAATTTATGTTACCAGCAAAGCACATCACACACTAAATTTTGCAACTATGACGACAGAGATTCTTTGGCATCAAAGGTATGGCCACATTAATCATCCCGATTTATTATTACTACAGAAAACGAATATGGTTGAAGGACTTCCCATGTTAAAGAATGAGAATGTTCCTTGTGATGGATGTGCATTAGAAAAGATGCACAGAGATGAATTCCCCTCTAATCCTGATAGAAAAAAGATAGATGTTTTAGATCTTGTGCATACTGATGTTTGCAGGCCTATGCAGACTAGGTCTTTAGGAGGTGCATTTTACTTTCTATTATTTATTGATGATTGCACACGATACACATGGGTTTACTTCCTTAGAAGAAAAAATGATTTTTTCAAGTACTTTAAGGAATTCAGAACCATGGTGGAACAAAAGACAGAAAAATCCATGAAAATCCTTCGTTCAGATCAAGGGGGAGAGTATAAATTAGGGGACTTCATCAAATATTGCAAAGATCATGGAATAGTACAACAGTTTACAGTACCTCACACTCTACAGCAGAACGAAGTTGTTGAAAGGAAAAACAAAACTCTGGTAGAGTGTGCACGTGGTATGATGAAAGGTAAGAATCTCTCGAATGCATTTTGGGATGAAGCCATAAATACTGTAGTTTATTTAAAGAATAGAAGTCCAATAAGGTGTTTTGATAATTTCACTCATTTCAAAGCCTTGTATGGTTCCAAACCTGTAGTTCATAATTTGAAAGTATTTGGGTGTAAGGTTTTTGCTCATATTCCAAATGAGAATAGGAAGAAATTGGATGCTAAAGCCATTAAATGTATTTTCATCGAGTATTGTTCTGAATTCAAAGCATACAAATTGTTTGATCCTTCTACTCACAAAGTATTTGCATGTAGAGATGTACTTTTCCATGAGCAGGAAGTAGGAAATCATGGCAACAACAGTCATGAGGAATGGCATAGACTTATTGATGAAGGATTTAAAGAAGAGCAACAACAACCACAACCGCAGCGATAGCAGCAACCGCAACAAGAATGAATCAGTGATATGGACACTTCAAGAAGTAACAGTTCACCTAGAGGCGAAGACAAATATTGACAAAGTGGGGAGGAAGATAATCAGTTGAGAAGATCTTCACGATGTTGGAAAAGAACAAAAGGAACCTACAATGATCAAATGTAATAATCAAAGTTCAATCAAGCTTGTGAATAATCCGATTTATCATGCAAGGACAAAGCATGTTGATGCTCAGTTTCATTTTGCTAGAGAAAAATTGCAGTGAAATGAAATAGCTCTTATGTATTCTAATACTTGTGAAAACGTTGTTGATATTTTCACTAAGCCTCTTGGAAAGATTAAGTTTGAGTGATTTAGGGATATGTTAGGTGTAGAAGTCAATCCATTCTCCATTAAGGGGGAGACTTGAAAATAATTGAGCAAAGTGTTAGTTGCAAGAGTTAGTTGTGTAGTTGAACTCTACTTCACTTAATGTAGATTATAGTTTTTTGTGGTTTGTTGTAACTGACTAAGTTGATTTGTTTCCTATATAATGATGTAATCAGTGTTGATTCAAGAATAAGATATTGTGAGTGCAGCCTCACCTATGTGTGTTGTTTTTTCATATTCTAAGTGTTATTTGTAAATTCGTAGAGTTTTCCACGTTGTACCCTGTTGGAGAAGATGAGGAGAGCTACATCTGCAACACACAAAAGAGAGAGCTCATAATCTTTTTGAATGCAGACTCTTTCGGTTCGGGTGCCCCAGTTGAAGAACCCATTGTTGATCCTATTTCAAATGCAAAACAAGTAGAAGAACCTTTTGACCTTGTTGATTGATAACCCACAAAAGGGAAAGTTCTCTGTTCTGATACGAACGATGATGTGCAAGGAGAATTCTGGGCTGACTACAAGGTGGTGAGCCAGCGGTTCAATACTAAATTTATAAGCTATTGAGTCTTTGCATCCCGCTATTGGTCATGCATTCTCCTTTCTCTTAATGTGCTCATCCAATTCCCTTATTTATTTATGGTGTACGTTATGTTTCTCTATCTCTATATTCCGGCACGGATTCTTGAAGAGACTTGAGGACTTGCTACTTTGCAGCTCCCATTGTAATTCTATTTAATTTTCAGAGATCTATCTCTCTGACCCGTTTTAAAGATTATTAAATAACGTACACTAATTTACAGTGTAACATCATGTGTTTGACTATGATATGGATGTAAAATACTGAGTAAGAAATATACTCTTTTATGATAAGTGAGTAGAGTACATCACATAGATAAAAGTGTATAGTTCATACGAATGTATTTCTCCCTCATCTATATAAGAAACCTTAAAATGTTAACAACAAACGAGAACAGTTAAACGCTGCAAATGTTATAAGTGTATAGTTCATACGAATGTATATCTCCTCATCTATAAAAGAAACCTTACATTGCTTTAAGTAGACATCATTAGGTTTTCAAGAAATACACCCTTAGGAAACAATACAAAGATAATTTGTTTTAACAACTAGCATTAATAGGGTATATAACTTATTATGACAATTTTGAAATGATATTTCTTGAAGTTTGAGATGACTCCGAAGAATAAAACGAGTATTTATACTTATTAAGTTAACTATTTTGTTGATTAAGCTTTTTCATTTTTTATGACATAGTTTTTAGGTTAATGATTGTTAGAAATTTTGTAAAGCCTCGAAACTTTTGTGAAAGCATTGTTTTTTGCGTCCTCTCCGTAACAAGTTGTTTAATTTATATCCAACTTTTATCAATTTGAAGTGTTATTATTATTTTTAATTTAAAATATAGTTATATATTATTATATATAAAAGGGGTATAATCCTACGCCCTTCACTAATTTAAAAATAACTTAATTGTCCATTACATTACATTTGGATTTATCAGCCTATTTTTGGTATATAAAAATAGATGATTGTCATAACTAACGTCAACACTTTGAAATAAAAGTGACATCATAAAACTATTTTTGAATTAGGAAGTTTTCATTGGTTTCTTATTTTTCATAGGTTTCTTTTGAGTTATACTAGAATGGTGATGATTTTTATCTAGATATATGGAATTGTATTGTGTTCTTATAAAGTTAGTAGAGTTATATTTTAACATTATGGAGCTAGTGTTGTCATTTTGAATTTTAGAAACAATGATTTCAATTGTGTATGGTGTTCTAGAAATTGCTACAAATTTCTCATTTAATACATCAATTTTATGGAGGATATCCTGTTTTTGTAGGCTTCTCTCCTTTATAACATGATAAATAAGGATCTTGATAAGCCAATAAGTCTTAGTGACTCTAAAGAATATATCATGTTTTTGTAGGTTTCTCTCCTTCATAACATGGTAAATAAGGGTTTTGATAAGCCAATAGGTCTTAGTGACTCTAAAGAACTTTTTATCCAACTTATCTTGAATTTATTCATTGGATAATTTTTGTTTTTGATTTTTTTTCCATTTCTTTTAACTTTACCTTTATTGAATCAAGGAAAGTGGAACAATAGAAATGAGTCAATTCTTAGGATTCCTTTTTTAGGCAGAGTGTCAGGTGACATACTTGAGCTCACTAGAGACAAGGTATTTTAGGGTATAAGATCTCGCCTTCCTTTTCCCACTTTCCCTAGTCACAAGATTCAATTCCTTCTAGTCATTATAACTATCTTCACTCTAGGAAGGAGGATAGCCATAATAGAACTATATCCTAAGCTCCCAAGGGTTGAAGAGGAACTATTGAAACTTTTGGAAAACAAATTTTCTTTCCACAATCGAGGGGAGTGCAGATATATCCTATACTTTGGTAGGTTGAAATCCCAACAAGACCACTTGATAATACTCAAAACCCCACCCTCAGATACAATGATTGAAATAAAAAACTACAAAAGATAGTGCATAGAAAGTGGCTTGTTCTCTCCACTTGTCTCCCTAGGAGCAAGTTCCACTTGTCGAATCATGTGAAAATTCGTTACATCTACAATTGACATCCTTGAAATTTTAAACTCCAACTATTAATAACGAATCACCCTTTAAACTTGCATGAAGTAAGATATCAATTCTCAAACTAGTAATCTAAGTATCATTTCTGCACAATCCAAATGGAAGCCTCCTCCGTTACCCTTTCATTAATATCCTTGGTACTTATTTTCATGTTAGTGGTCATAGAACACTTATGTCCCTACGACACTTGACACCTCATGAGGATGTGTCATTTTTAATTATTAAAAAATTATAAAAAATTTCATTAAAGACATATTAATATGAGAACCAAAAATATTAGGAATATCCAAAACACAACTTCAATATTTATTTAAAGTTTGAAGTAATTATTAATAAAAAATAGAATCTTAGTTTTATGAGAGTAGTAAAAATGACGGAGGATAAATAGATTTTGAAAATAATACTATTTGAAAAGATATTTTTATTTTAATATTAATAATTAAAACATATTTAAGAAATAAATATTTTTAATCAAAATAAAAAAATAAGTAATAATATTAAAAATAAAATTTATATATTTAATTTTTTTTTTAATAATTATAATTAATTTAGTTTTTTTTAATAATTATAGTGTATGAGAGGTTTTCAAAAAAAAAGTTGATGGTATAGAGAAATAATATTAAATTTGAGGAAACATTGTATTTAAAAAAATCACATTTATAACGATTCATATTTTTATTTGTTATAGTTTTTTAATTTGTAAATTTTATAGGGAATGTGTTTCATAAATGTTATGAGAATATGTATAATATTTTTATTTATTAATAACTATTAAAAAAATTATAACATTGAAGGAGAATTGAATAGTTTTAATAGCTCTTTAAGTTTATTTAAAAAGTTTTGTAAATGATGTTTTAGTAAGTACTAAATAGACATGGTTCACACATTTTATTATATGTTTTTAAGAGGTTGTCTTAAATAATTAGGAGTAGAGTAGCTGTAAAATTGTAATTCAAAATTATTAATTATGAGATTGTATTTTTTATTTTATTATATATATATATATATATATATATATATATATATATATATATATATATATAATAAAAATAAAAAAATCTTAAAATTAT
>ML789256.1:7357-31911 GCA_009831015.1 Picea engelmannii
AAATATCCAAAACGAATCACTATAATTCCAATGAGTTTATCATTCAAATTTAAACCAAATCGAAAAGTGATTCAAACGAGACAGGCTAAAAATGCTCTGTTTTTTTAGTCGCCATAAAATATGGTCAAACCATAACAGGACTGCTTCATATCAAATTAAATCAATGGTGAATCATATCGTATAAGATACGATTTAATCCAACACAATCATAATTGATACAATCATAATTGAAGACAATCAAAATTGATTTGTTACGGCTGTAACAATGTGTATAAGGTTCATATTGTTTTAATCAAATACCAATATGGAAAGACTATTACAATTATTGCCAAATAAGCATTCATCAAACTTTGCCATAAATTACAATCGTCGAGCGTTTACATAATCAACATACATGATCACATAATGATCGTAACCATCAACAACAGTGATAACCATAAACTGGGCAACAATCGTAACTGAGTTAAAAATAGAAACAAATCGTAATCCTGGGCATAATCATTTTCATTCCCACATCAAATTTAAACAATATATTTGTTGCAATATGAACCAAGATGATAACACGGTCAAACAATGCGAATGGATCGGTTGGGTATAACAGTTATGACTCATATCTATTCGCAATTTGGTTATGCCTTAACAGAATGGTATTCGAATTGGTCAAAAGACATGGAATAAAATCTTAACAGCTAACCATTATTGCCAACCACATCGTATAGACTATAACCAATTTCGAATCGAAACATTGACTGTGTTTGAAATTGAAATACCAGAAATAGCCTATGTTTAGAAAAGATATTAACAACTTCAATAAGCAACAGAGTATTCAATTGAAACCAAATTAAAACAATCAAATCTATACTTCGAATAATCGAATCAAAGCTAAATCCTATCAAAGCTAATTCGGGAAACAAAATTCAATTAATCAAAAAAAAATTATATACAATAACACATGCTTATGTGTCAAAACAAATCCACGCTGTAAACAGAGCTTATGAGTTTGTCATATAAATAGGTGATAGTCATACCAGTGAGACTGCTCGAGCTATGCCAATTTTGAATTGACGACCGTTGTAGCCGACTCCACATTCTTAAACAAAATCGAACCTGTTGTTCGTTGTTTTTTATCAGTGGTTGTCGATTTAGCCTTCTGACTAGTGAGCGTCACAACTTGATCCTCCAGAGCATGAATTCTGGACTGTAACATTGGCACATCAAGGTAATACCTTTCTAACCATGAGCCACACTCATCACATGGTGGAGCAGCTGATTGGGATAGAACAAGAGGGGTTTTGACGAGTCAACGGGGGTTTCACAAGGCATTTTGATGCTTGGATAATTAGGATCACTTTGCAAGCAAGGTGGTAGGTTTTTAACAAAATCATATGAGGGTTTTTCACACAGACCTTATGAATAGGGATACTCACTTGCCAGGTAACGTTCAACCTCCGAGTCAGAATCTTCACTCACCATGATAGGGCCAGGGTTGACAGGAGGTCTCGGTTTGTTTCTGGCCATGTGAGAGATTAATCGGGCGTTCTTTTTACCTTTAGAATTCGCAGTAGGTTTGGCCTTAGTCCTTTTAGCCATGGGTTTAACATTTCCCACATCCTTGGTGACATAATTGGGTAGGTCACTAGGTGAGTCAGGTAGGGGTTTAGGTAACAGAGCACTGTAAGGCATAGGGGGTACTGACTTGCTCTCACTCACCACAAGTTTATCAACCTGTGGTGGGCTTGAGTCCTCAAAATTATTTCGAATAAGAAAATCATTCCAACAGTCTCGGCGTAGCCCCAAATGACAAACCACAAGCATTTTAATTAACCCAAAGTGAAAAAGGTTGTTATCGGCCTGGTTCCATTTGTATCTTTTAGACATTTTAAATAGACTCCTATGTAGGTAATAAGGCATATTAAGCTCATAGCCCATGAAAACCATAAGTAGTTGAAGGTGGTACAAGAAAACGAAACCATACCGGCCCTCGCAGGTGATAAACTGCTTGGTAATCATTAGCAAGTCGTGCCAACGTTGCTTGAGCATATTCGCAGGCAAACCTTTGTCAGATGAGCTCACCTTTCGTGACTGGAAGAGAAATGTCCACGGGACATCTTCCACTTTGCAATTTTTTGACCATTTCTGTCCAGTAGCAGGCAGACCGGTAGCTAGACTGAGAAATTGCTCATCAATATCCAATTGCACATCCCCGACCTTGGCTCGGCAACCATCAAATGTTAATGCGAATTGCCGAGCCACGCAAGGGTTGAAGCCATCAAACTTTCGTATGAACGGGAGCCATCCAAATTCCTCAAGGTCACTGTAAGCACAATCAAACATCAACAAAGCTTGGAAACCATTGGGCTCATCCCTTACGACTGGAGCCATGGCGCATGCACATGGTAGGGTTTGGATAAACAACAACACACAGGAGCAAAGATCGTTTGGGCTAACAGCTGCGAACGATGAAAGGGGAAGTAAATTAATGTGCGCGTGCGAGGGTGGTGGGATTATCACCGCCATGCAGCATAGTAATGGCACAGTACAATGCTATTCAATCAATCATAATATCGTTTAAACCATATTAATCGACCAACCCAAAAATTAAACGGTGGATGGTATACCAATATGCCAATGTATCGTTTGAAATCATGAATGTTCAGTACGAAATCAAACCCAAAGATTAATATGAGCCTTCAAACCAATTGTCATTCAATCAAACCCAAAGTTAAATGTTTATCCAATCACGCCATTGCATAATTTCAAATTATTTCCATTCAATTTGAAATCAAACTCATATGTTACCCACGCGCTTGCTGCATAATGTGTAATCAAAGTTTATAAAACATTGTGACAATAGTTAAAATCGATAAGCCAAGATCCTATAATAATAAGGATCACATCATATAAAAACCAAAATCAACCATGACCCCTATGTAATAAAGTATAACCCTTAAATTTACATGTTCAATGCCTTATCAATCAAGTAAAGATCAAGTTGCGCAATCAAAGCAAGAATAGGCAAATGGTCATAGTTCGAAAAATCATTCCAGCAACTTGATAAACCAAAGGTAAAGTGCCACTCAAAATATCGATAAAAACTATGACATTTCAAATAACGATAGAGGAGTTTTCACGCTTTCAGTCGTGAAAACTAAATCGAACAATTTGCAAGTGTCGCATGAAATGAAAATATCTTCTATTTGCAAAAATGCGATGGAAATTTGAAGTTCAGGAGACATAGGTGTAGGCAGTTTTTAGGGCAATTGAAAAAATTGAATTGGTTGCCAACAGAGATGGACCAGTCTCCTTCAGAAATGATGATTCAACTAAAATCATTGGAAAAGGCACAGTCATAATTGGGAACAAGAATTCAGAGGAAGAAAATGTTCTACTAGTAGAAGATATGAAACATAATCTTCTAAGTGTGAGTCAAATGTGTGACCAAGGTCATAAATTTACTTTCAATTCACAAAAGTGCGAGATAAGAAAAGAAGGTTCAAGAAAATTGATTGCAACAGCTGCGAGAACTTCAAGCAACATATATGTATTAAGTGAAATTGGAAATGAAAAGTGTTTCCTAGGAAAGGAAGATGAAAGTTGGCTATGGAACAGAAGAATGGGTCACATACATTTTGCTAACCTTGTCAAAGTCATAAAAAATGAAGCAGTTAGATAAATTCCCCAGATCATGAAACCAACCAACACTTTATGCAAGCATTGTCAAAAAGGAAAGCAAACAAAGACCAGGTTCAAATCAAAGGAATATTCAACGACAAGAACACTGGAAATTGTGCATACTGATCTAGTTGGACCAACTACAACAAAGGGTTTAAAATGTGAGAAATACTTTATGTTATTAGTTTATGATTATACAAGAATGACTAAAATTTTCTTTCTCAAGAATAAGTCAGAAGCTTTTGAAAACTTCAAGGTCCACAAGGAAATGGTTGAAAATGAAATGGATTCAAAAATAAAATTCTTGAGATATCATAATGGAGGAGAGTTCACTTCAAAGGAATTTATGGGTTACTGCAGCAGGAATGGAATAAAAAGGAAATTCTTCGTTGCTAGGACACCTCAACAGAATGGAGTTATTGAAAGAAGGAACATGATAGTACAGTAAATGGCTCGAACAATGCTAATGTATTCCAAATTGATATATATATTTTGGACATAGGCTGTGCATACAATAGTTCACATTCAAAACCGAGTAATTCTCAGAAACAACACTGACAAAACTCCCTACGAGATATGGAAAGGAAGAGCAACAAATGTAAATCACTTCAGAGTTTTTCGAAGCAAATGGTACATCAAAAGAGAAGATGGTAGAATGAGACAGTTTGACTCTCGTGTGGACAAAGGAGTACATGTTGGTTACTCAAGTACAAGGAAAGCATACAAGTGTTACAACCTGAGATTGAACAAAGTTGTAGAAAGCATCAACGTAACAATTGATGAAACAGGTAGACAAGAATTAAAGGAAGAAGAAATTGAACCAATGGAATAACTTTACGAGGAAGAAGCAGAAGATGAATAAGAAGTAGAAGGGGAAGATGAAGAGGATCAGATAGAATTAGAAGAGCAAGTTTAACAAGTCCCTCCAAAGAAACCCAACAAACTAGTACAGAAGAATCATACTTCAGATCAGATTATCGAAAATAAATATGCAAGAGTTGATACTAGAAGAATAATCTGTTCACAAGAACAAATGCACCTAACACTCTCATCTATGATTGAACCAAACAATTTTGAATATGCCAACAAGGATGAATTTTGGAATAAGGCCATGGATGAAGAATTGGATCAAATAGAGAAGAATGACACTTGGGAATTGGTTCCAAGACCAAAGAGTAAGAATGTGATTGGCACAAAGTGGGTATTCAAAAATAAATTGAATGAAGATGGAAAGGTTACAAGGAAAAAAGATAGATTGGCATGTAAAGGATATGCACAGGTTGAAGGAATCAAATTTGAAGAGACATTTTCTCAAGTTTCTAGAATGGAAGCAATCTGATTTCTCCTAGCTTATGCATGCTCCAAGAATATTAAAGTGTGTTAGATGGATGTGAAATCATCTTTTCTAAATGGGGAACTTGAAGAAGAAGTCTACATTGAACAACCAGAAGGATTTCAGTTGTCAAAGAACACAGATTATGTGTGTAAATTGAAGAAGCCCTTGTATGGTCTAAACCAGGCTCCTAGAGCATGGTACTCTTGACTGGATAAATATTTATAGTAGGCAGGGTTCAGAAAAGGAAGTACAGACAACAACCTGTAGATCAAGGTAACTCAAGATAGTATTTTATTAATTGAATTGTATGTTGATGATATTATTTTTGTAAGCATTGATGACAGGTTAAGCCATAAATTTGCAAAGGATATGCAAAATGAATTTGAAATGTTATAAGTTGGAGAACTATCCTTGTTTATGGGTCTTCAGATACGTCAAAGAAACCAATGAATTTTTGTTTCTCAAACTAAGTATATCAGAGAAATGTTGAAGAGGTTCAGAATGGAAGATTTCAAACCAGTTACCACGCCTATGCAAACCGATTGCAAGTTGAGAAAATATGATGATTAAAAGTCTACAGACCAGAGGTAATACAGGTAAATGATTGGTAGCTTACTATATGTGATGGCATCTAGAACAGATGTAATGCAGGCATTTGGACAGGTGGGATGATTTCAACCAACACCATAGGAATCACATGTATTACCAGTGAAGAGGATTTTCAGATATCTCAAAGGAACAAAAGAGTTTGGATTATGGTATCCGAAAGGAAAGGATATATCACTTATTGAATACACATATGCATATTGGGTAGGTTGCATTGATGACCAATGAAGCACCAGTGGAGTAGGGTTCTACTTGGGTAAGTGTTTAGTATCATGGCTAAGCAAGAAACAATTATTAGTATCCTTATCTACAGTCGAGGTAGAGTATATTGAAGCAACATCATGTTGTCCACGAGTTCTATGGATGAAACAAACTCTGACATATATACAGGTTGAGTATGATGAGCCCAGTCCAATCTATTGTGATAATACAAGCACCATCAGTATCTCAAAGAACCCAATGATGCACTCCTAGATGAAGCACATTCCAATAAAGTATCACTTTCTATGGGAATAGGCTGCAAAGAAGAACATCAGAGTTTCATATGTGGGCACAAAAGAACAAGTGGTAGACATACTTACAAAACCACTTCCAAGGGAATCCTTTGAGTATCTTCGCCAGAGACTCGGAGTAATTTCTACTCCAAAATGAATGCTTTTGAATGATTATCTTATATGTCTTAGATCTACACGAGGAAGAACCATAAAGAGGACAGTTCAGGTCGGGAGATCAGTTTCATGAAGAGTTTAGTAAGGGGGAGTATCCCCAGATGGAAAGATATCTTTTCCATTGATAACAAAGGGGGATAGATTTATCAAATGCAGATCACATAGGCATGGTTTCATGGGGAGAGATGGTCACAGGGGGAGCATGAGTGATATGACTTCAATATTGCATCAGAGTGTTTCCATCAATGCCAAAGGGGGATATTGTTGATTAATTGGGTTGGTTGTCATTGATGTCAACCCTTGAAGAAATTTCGGTAGCAAAAAGGTTTGGGTAATGGACACAAGCTTTTTTGATGGATAATGGTATGAGTTTTGATATATTTGTAGGTAAGACTATTCTATATGGATAGTATATGTCATGTTGTTTCTGGTGGTATGTGGAACGTCACATAACTTCTCACAGTTAGAGAGTTGTGGCCATTTGAAGTTGGAGAACCCCGATGAGTTATCTAGGAGCCCCAAAAAGTCAAAGTGTTTGCAAATTTTTTTATTTAAATAATAAATTTAATGGAGAACTACCTAAAATAAGGAAAGTGGGATGTTACATGAAAGTATAAATAAGAGGTAAGGCTCTCTCATTTATTCACACTTGAACACATTGAATATATTTTGTTGTGTAATGCTTATTGAAAGTACTCATTGATACATCTAAAGTTTTGAAAGTATGAGGTAGTACGAAGGGTTGATGGTTAAAGTTTTAGAATTACAGCATATAAAAAAACCCTAATTTCTTAGGCGTATGCGGGATGAAAATGTATTAGGGTGCGTACATACGTGGGTTGACAGTGTATTAGGGTGCGTACATGTTGGTAAATCCATGGGAACTTGAGAAGATGAAGATGCAGAGGTTCTAGATTCCGAGATCAGTCTCCCAGGAAGGTATGCAATGCTTAGATAAATCAGATCTATCCGTTGGTTCAAAAAGGTATGTCTTATTTCTATGAATAGTTGGATTTTGATGTATGCATGAGAAATGGTTATGGAGATTTGAGAATTCTCCCTAGAGAGACTAGTGGTTGCATGGGATCTTTTGTATAAGTTAGATCTACAGAAATAGAGTGCTGGTATATTTATCATTGATACTTCTTGTTGAGGCACATCTTGTATTTCTTGGCATATCGCTAAGGTTGTTTTGTGGTATACAGTTGAGAACTTGTATTGGTTGATGTATTGAGAGACTGAATACCAAAAAGGGTTTGAATTCTAGATCATGTGAGATATATTATACTTATTCATGATCACACACACTTATGGCACATGACTAAAGAGAGATATGTATGAGGATGCATGCATAGGGTACATATGCAGTCTGGATAAAATGAATGGAATGCACGTTGCTAACTTGTTTTCCAAGGAATTTGTGAGTCTTCATGAATCATGGATTTACCAGGAGTATTGTTTCATACAGGGATACCAAATTTGTTGGTCATTTCTGGAGAACATTATGGAGAAATCTGGGAATAGAACTATCATTTAGTTCTGCATATCACCCTCAAACTGATGGACAGACTGAGGTGGTGAACCGGATTTTAGGATACTTTTTGAGAAGTTTGGTTACTGGACATCATAGTCAATGGGATCAAATTCTAGCACAAGTGAAATTTTCATACAATGATTCAGTAAACAGAAGTACCAGAAAGAGGCCATTTAAGATAGTGTATGGAATTATTCTGAGGGGAGTGTCAGAGTTGAGAGATCTAAAACAAAGTGAATTTAGGAGCACTGGAGCTGAAGACTTCACTACAGAAATGCAGGAGCTTCATAATTAGATCAAAGAGCAGTTGCAGACGAGCAACAACGAATATAAACGCAGAGTTGATCAACATAGGAGGACACTTCAATTTGAAGTTGGAGATCAAGTTCTACCACATCTCAGGAAGGAGAGGTTCCCAAGAGGAATACATAATAAACTAAAGCTAAGGAAGATAGGTCTGTGCAAGATCCTAAGAAAATTTGATGAGAATGATTATGAGATAGAGCTGCCAGAAGATGTGGGTATATCTCCCATATTTAACATCACAGACCTGTATCCTTACAGAGAATATAGAACCAGAGGATCGGAAGATCAGAAATAGGTTCAGTGGGAAAAGAAGATACATGTAGCAGAAAATATGCAGATGGAGAAGATCATAGATCGACGAATTAGTAAGAAGACGAGGAGAAAAACATATTTTGAGTATTTGGAAAAATGGAAAGGATGCCCCATAGAATATGCTAGTTGGGTAAACGAAGAAGATATTCAGAAGCATGGAGAGTTAGTGCAGAAGCTCATGGACGCTCATGGACATGGGTCCATGAATTTTTCAACCAGAGGAGTATGATGCAAGAGCATCGACACCAAAACATGAGTGGAGGACAACAAAGCACCTAACATGCATTTTGAAGTGATTTTTAAAATTTAAAGTGGCATATCGCGTAAATATTTTGAAAGTATTGTATTTAAAGAACATATTTAATGTTTTGGAGTTGGACGATTGTTATAGAAATATTTGTGTCACCCTATGTAATCTTGCACATAAGGCTTTTTTCCATTTCCTTATGCAGACTTTTCATCCCTTTTTACAAATCCCGGAGCTAAAAATACATTTTTTTCACATATACGCACCTTGCATACTATACAACATGCGTATACGCAGGTTGGACCACTACAGCCCGCGTACATCAGGATTTGTGCCCAAAAAATGAAAAATGGTGTCGGGTTTCCATGTCACGATAGGAGATCAATGATCCTTGGCCTTCCATTTACTGGAAATGTTTTGACTTGCCCCTTCAGTTCCATTTGAAGGTTATAAATGGGCCAATTCCGAGCTATGGAAAAGAGGAGAAAGAATTCAACTTTGAGAGCAAAGTTACTCTGGAGAAATTATTCTCTTCATATTGACTCTGCATCCCTTTGCCCTTTAAGTCTGAACATAGTGTCCATCCCCCAAGATCTTACCTTATTGATTGCGAACTTCATTGTCTCTCTTCTATGAGCTTGCCTTTGGTGGAGGATTGAAGTGGTGGAGGAATAGCTAGAAAGAACTTAGTTTCTCGGTTCCGAACTGTGTTGACACAGAAGTCTGTATCTTTTTCACTTATGTTGATCATATATTAATAGAAATACTATTTTCCCATCCAATTGATATCTTGCAAATATTTGAATTATCCTTCCATGGGCATATTTGTTATGTATATTAATGGATTATGCTAACATCATATATTATCACCATATGCTTGCTTTGCTTGGTTGTTGATCTGAAAATAGAAGGCTGACTTGTTATGCTATGCAAGCACCCCCTACTTCAATAAATTAAACCTTACAGGACCTTGCTTCATGTGTTCAAATATGCAAGATAGTTTATGTGTTAAGTTCTTGCTTCTTCTTGTCAATGTTCATGTGTGAGGAAATGTTCCTTTAAAAGATGAAATATGTTCTATAAACCAATACACAGCAATATAAAGTGCAGCAAATAACACAGCAAACTCACAACAATAACAAGATGATAAATGAGTTCACCCCTCTCTGGGCTACATCTCCTTGAGCCTCCTGCAATGGACTTGGCTCTTTGGGATTAGTTTGTCATATGTTATTTTACAAGATTCTACTCAACTCCAATGGATTTATAGACTGTACCATTGGGTTCAGAATACATAAAAACCCCAAGATTGACTATTAGAACTCTGAAAATGGATCTTGTCTCATCCAATCATGACCTCTTCTACATGTGGCCTCCAAGCTTCCCTGAGCTTCTCTATGGAAAAAACACCTGTAAAAGTCTTCCAATGGATCTGAAACCTATCCCAATGTGTTCAGAGCACAATAATTAGTCAAAAATGACTATTCAGTCTCAGAAAATAGATATGTGCTCATCTGAGCAAGGCCTCAAACAATGAGGGCTTCAAGCTTCCTGGAGCTTCCTCAAACTTCAATGGTTAAAAACATACAAAAGAAGTCTTCAAATGCCTTTTAAAATAGTGCCAATGGACTCAAAATGTCCAAAAACCCCTAGCTGGACTTTTTCGGCACCTCATTTGGCCAAAAACTCAAAAAGTTAGGCCTCCTGCCATTTTTCCCCTTCAAGCTTCAGTCTCTGGTTCGCCATTTCGCACCTGTGTGTGAATGAACCCAACCTCTGGGCATTTTCCGTGCCTAAACTCAGCACACATGTGCCTTCTGAAATTGGTGCCAAAATGTCGCACCGTTAGCGGAACTAAAGCCCCCGAGGACGGAGGTGTTGGGCGCATGAGGGACCATATGGCCACATCCCAGCGCAAATTTGGGGCTCTGTTACATGGTTAAACCAGGAATCGACATGTGGTGGGCGCATAGGTTGTATGACCATTTTATAAACCAACCAAAAACCCGAACTTGAATCCGCGCGCATATACATATGTAATGGTCACATGTTTGTGGCGCCCGAACCATGGGCTGAACCCCAATCACACCAACGCCACACACAATTGCATAGCCGTTTACATAAACCAAACCCCGTGCATAAAATACAATAGGTCATATCAATACACATATAACCGCGGGTTATATTAAAAATCCACCGCGCGCACATTTAAACATTGTATAACCCCGCGCGATAAATTAATATATGGTTATATGAAAGTTTAAAAGAACCATGGGTTATATTTAAGCATCGCGCGCACTCTGTCGAAGAGTATGGGCATGTATACACATAGTGTGACTGGGGGCTGGGGCTAAGCCCCAGCCCCGACCTCCCCATCGACCATAGCATAGATTAAATTCAAATAAAATGTATTGCATATGTATTGTAAGCAATAACGTGTGGTGTAGTGGTCGGGCTAGCTTTGTTAAGGTTTTGCGCGGAGGAGAGGTCCACGGTTCGAATCCAGTGGACTATCAACATTTTGAACCACAAAGCAATAGAACATTAGCCAATAAAGGGGTGCCACGTGGCACCCTACCATCCACTCAAATGATGCCACGTGTCGTAGTGTGATTCGCTCAAACCTGCCAACCAGAATCTGCCATGTCACCTACCACATCAGCAGGTGCCACATCACCATATGGAATGTATGACATGCCACGTCACCGTACGGACTCTACGGACAGGTACAGTCAGCATCCAAAAATTTTGCCTGTTTGGCTTGGCGAACAGATCGCGATAACTTCTCCATACAGACTCCGTTTGCGAAAGTAAATATACCACCGGAATCAGGAAGATGAGACGGACGTAATGGCACCATTATCATCGCATTCCTAGCACTTTGAAATTTGAGCAAATTTTTGACCCCTAGTCCAGATTTTGATCAGTTGTTGAGGACTAGTTGCACATATATTGCTTTGGGTCAAGTGCTCAACGATGGAATTCATCGAACGTCTGGATGAGGTAGGCCCTTTATCTTGTTTTGTTAGCATATTTGTTTATATAACATACTTGAGAATAGAGTTGATTTCTATAGTCATTTTTGTCTATTGTGGTTTTACCCTAGCCATAAATAGATTTTCCTCATAACAATGATCACGTGAGATCACTGGAGGATGTATTTTCTTTTAATGAAGTCTCGTGCAGTACAGATTCAATGTGTTTAATATTCTTTTTTTGTCATAAATATTTATTGTAATAAATCCTTAACAGTTGATATCTTTTAATTCGATAGGATAACTCTAGAGTAGTTGGAGGGAAAGGATCGAAGAGCCCCTCTTTTATAAAACTTTGTATTGTTGTCTAGAAGAGGTTGTTGATGGTTGATAGATAAATCTATTGTATAGGTTGCTGAAGTTGTTGGCATTCTAGTTGTTGATAGTTGTTGTAGAAGTTGTTGAAGCTTATCAGAGTGTATAAACATATGTATATTTTCAGTTGAATGAATATGACAGAGAATCATTGTTCCAAATGTCTGGTGTTGCAATTGTTGTGTCTATCTAAATGAAAGAATGGTAGACTTTCTATTTATTTGAAATTCTTTGTTATTTCATGTTCTTGTGTTTATGAATGAATTTACATGGTTAAATGTATGAATCTGTGAATATTTAGATAAGTTTCAATTGTTTCTTTTCCACGAGCAAGTGCAAGTGTGCATAGTGTCTGTAAGGAGTGCGTTGACGGAGTCTATTTCGACTCATAAGCTCAGAAGAGATAATGTGAACTTTATTTGTGCAAGGATTTCATAGTGTCCACAAGGTGTGCATGACAGAGTCTGTAGTGACTTAGAAATTTCAGCAGAGATAGTTTGAGAGTGCGGGTAGGAGGAACCTTTCTCAATTTTTTATTGTTTAGAGGGAACAATAGAGTGTGGAAGGATTGTTGCAAGGAGTGCATAGTCATCCTTCAAGAGTCAAGGTTGATAGAAGTTTGTCTACAAGGAGTACAAGACAGAGTATTTTGACTCAGAAGCTTAGGAGGAGTAGCGGAAATTGTCCACAGAGAATCTAAGTTGTGGAGGAGGACCTGTTGCAAGGCGTGCATAGGATGAAATTCGGCTAAGTGTCGAAGAGAGCATTCTATGGAGGCAAGAGTTAGAGAAAGAACAAGCTCAGGAGAGAGAGTGGCGAGAAATATTCAAAGGGAGGAGCCCCTTAAGGTTTCCCAAAATTAATAACGAAGATCCGTTCAGGAGGGATTGGGATCATTCCAGAAAGTCATATCTGGGAATGTTGCATGGGGGTTATCCGTGAATCATATCGGCATTTCCGATTTCAGAGTATTTAAAAGTATTGAGAAGCAAGATCATCGAAGTTGTGAATTCATGAAGTGAATCCTAACTATTGGATGTGAGGAGACATGTGGTAGCTTAGAAAATCCAGAAGATAGAGGTCCGAAGCAATTGCATGGAGAGTAGGAAAAAATTCACAAAGTCGCGAAACCTGAAGTACAGCTGGACCGTTAGTTCCAGGAAGACACATGGCATAGATATGTGAATTCGGAGAAAAACGTTTCGGGAATAACCAAAGACGGAGGTCATAATATTTATGAAGCCCGAAGTCACAAAGAGATGATCCACAGTCACATCCCGTGGTCACATATGAGAAGTGTCTAGTGTGGGTATAACACTCGCAAGGCCAGTGTTTCCAATCACCGAAGAGCAGTGCCATGGGTAACCTAGACCTACAATTAACATCAAAGGGACATGTGTGTAGTAACTTTTTTGGGTCTGTTGAAGGCATGAAGAACCAATTCGTTTCAAGGAGTTTGAAGATCCAAGGCCAGGAGGTCACAGAATCCCTAGTAGGGAAGGGGGGCAGTGGAGAGGTTGAAATCAAAGAATGACAGAGACAAGAAAAAAATAGAAAGAAGAACTTCCTTCTTCTTCTAATACAACATCTGATTCAAATGTTGATGAAATGGCCAAAATGTTGAAAGATTTAACATCTTAAATGGAAAGACTTAATATGGAAACAAAGAAACCTATCAGACCTACACATGAGGGTGGATACAAAAATTACAATCAATTAAGAAGGCCTAACAATGTTCCTAAATTATGCAAAGGGAAAGAATATATCAAGAGGATAAAAGATTTTTTCATCATTTTCAAAATAACGCAGCGAAAGAAGTTGAAGAAATTGATGATACTTAGGATGATTCGATATTTCATTTACATGATACATAATTACCTCTCACTCATGTGACACAACAAGAATATGAGGATTCCCTTATATTGGATCATGAGACGAACAAAGTTCGCTCACACAAGAATTATCCAAAATACTTGGAATATAACAAAGTAATCCATATAGGACTGTAAATAATATATAAAATATGAATAGATAAGATATAAGATAAGATGATTACAATTGAGAATGAGGGCTCATTTATATACCCACGCAGGGGTGCCCTTTACCAATAGTCATGTCCTTTGAGACATGACCTTTCATTATTAATAATTATTATTTATTAATTATTATGTTATGAATGTCTATGGTATATGTATATTTATGTTCATAACATTGCCTTCCCCTTAAAAATGCTTTGTCCTCAAAGCATACTTTATGGAAGACTTGTCTCTTGCTCTTAACTTGTATTTATTGTCTTCCAATTCATCATTCCTAAGTTAGTAATTGTTGAGGACTTCAGACGATAGGAGCTTCTAAGCGCTAAGCAAAATTGTCGAATTATAAAGGAGTCTGCCCATCCTAATTCGATCTTCTGTGGACTTGGGTTGTTATAGGTTTCTTGAAAAGAAATTGATGTATTTCGACTCACATGATAACTTCTATTTTGAGCATCACTTGTAGTGGAAGTAATATTCTTCGACATATTGGTCATTTATTTCTGTTGATACAAGGATTGTCTAAAGTATCGATTTTTGTGATTAGGATGTTGATAAGGCATCCTTGCAACTTGACCATTACTTCATATACTTGTAGCTTTTTGTTGATTAAATTTTGGAATTGAGTCTTCTTGATATTTCTGGCTTGTTTGTAGCTCAACATTTGAAAACATCTTTACATCGACTAGATTTGCCTCCTTTTGAGTTGTAAGGTTGATTGGGTCTATCGTCGTTTCCTTATTGACTAATGATGTTTCGTGATCTAGGTTTTCTTATAAAGTCTTCTTATCATGCTTCAACTTTTTAATCTGAGTTAATAAATCTTGATTATGTCGTCTTAATCGTAAAAGTTCTTCCGTATTTTTTGATTTATTGTCTTTTTCTGATTCTAGATTCTCCTTTCTTTCGTCCTTTAAGATTTTAATTTGTTCAAGTAATTTCTGGTTAAGGTTCCTTAGGCAAGAGATTTCTTCCTCCTTTTCAGTTGATTTCTCCTTGAGACCTTGATTTTCTTGTTCTAAATTTGTATCCTCTTGCTTCTTGTCTTTTGACTTCTTGATTTTAACTAGTAAAATTTGATTATGATTTTTTAATCATAATATTTCTTCATCTCATTCTAGTAAGTCTTGGTCCATTTTTTTTCTTTCGGTCTTTAGTTCTTCATTTTTTGCAATGAGTTCCCGAATACGCTATTTGAAGTAACAATTATCTTTCTGTGTTAACCCATTAAAATATTTTTCCTTCTCAATTTCAAACTGTAATTTTTTTATTGCTTGCTTTATAATGTCCTAGTTCTCCTTCCAATATTCGTGATTGTATTTCTGAATTACCTTGATATTCTTCCATAATAAATATTTTTTAAATGTTTCTTCAATCCTTTTATAGAAAAGTTCATTTTCCTTATACTCATTTTATATAAATTGAGATTATTTTAGATTTATTTATTTTTTCACTATTCTTCACTTTCTGAGATCCACTTCACTTTTAAAAATATAATAATCATTTTAACAATTATGTACCACAAGTAGATATAACTTTTTATTTCCACTTAATGCAAGTCTTTATTATTTTCCTTTTAAATATATATAGATATATTTATTATTAATTTTGTTTTTTCCAAAAAAAATTAAATACCTTTTTAATCTCTTCTTAAAACCTTCTTTTAAAAAAAAACTCTTATTTCCCTTTTTAATTTTTTTAACTTTGGAAAATAATTTGAATAACCTTCTCACCCTTGAAAACTTCCTTCATAACCTTTTTATATTTAAAAGGAAAATAATTTAATATTGCTTTTCAAATTTTCATAACCTCCTTTTAAATAATTTTTTTTTTTAACTCCTTTTTAAATAAAATTCTTAAAAAGTTTAAATCTTACTTTAACTTTTTCTCTTTAAACTTGAATATATTTTTTAATAAAACTTTTTTTTTATAACTTTTATACTTTTAATAAAATAATTTAATATTACCTTTTCCTTGGGACTTGTAATAGAAGTTAATGTTTTTCACATGTATGATTTTATCAATAAAATTTTAATATTTTGACTCTCTTTAATTATGTCACTTTACTTGTATCTAATGTATTAATATTCCCGTATAAATTTGTTTGTTCAAATCTATTTGTCTGTTCTTTTTTTTAATGTGGTTACTAAAATGACAATTAACTTCAACTCTAATATCGGCGGTTTCACTCGAATCTTTTAATTTTAATTTTTTTTAAACCTTAACTTTAATCCGTATTGACTATAAATAATGTGCCTATTTTAGATTCCAAACATTGCATCAATTTACTAGAGTTCGTCCCTTTTTAAGTTTTGGAAATCACTGTACTTTGCAACAATATCTAATAACCTCACATCCAATGTGTGTCCATTAGAAATACCAGAAATGTGATGGCTGCGGTTTATTCCCAAAATGTAGCTGGCTTCTTTTATGGCAACCTCTATTCAGTAAGCGAATCAATTATCTACATAAATCGTTGCAATCATTTTTAATGACTATTTGGATGGTGAAAGAACTATACGGAAATGGTGCAACATTTAATTAAACATTTAATCGAAGAAAGTATGGACTGGTAGTGGCACAGATACAATTGAATTTTCAATTAGCGGCTGTATGGATTGTAGGAACATCAAAATCGATATTTTACGATTTCGATGGCGGCTGGTAAGTGCACTTAATTCTTTTTTTTTTTTTNAAATAATAATATTTTTTTCTTTTTCTTTTTGAAGGTGGCAGTAGAATGTATTTTATGCATAAACTTTTAAATGGAAAAAAGACGGTGTGGTCAATGACCCGGAAAAAATCAGAGAAACTCTGAATGAAGTATGGTTGGCCAAAAGCTAGTTCAAACAAGGTCTGATAAAAAAACTGGCCAAAGGCCAGGATCAGAAAAATGAAGCTCTGATACCAAATGAGACAAACAAAGTTCGCTCACACAAGAATTATCCAAAATACTTGGAATATAACAAAGTAATCCATATAGGACTGTAAATAATATATAAAATATGAATAGATAAAATATAAGATAAGATATAAGATAAAATGATTACAATTGAGAATGAGGGCTCGTTTATACACCCACGCAGGAGTGCCCTTTACCAATAGTCATGTCCTTTGAGACATGACCTTTCATTATTAATAATTATTCTTTATTATTTATTATGTTATGAATATCTATAGTATATGTATATTTATGTTCATAATAGATCACTTTGAGGAAGAAGATGCTGAAGAGATTTCTCAGAGTGAACCCAAAAGGAAAAAGTATGATCTTAGATCCAGAGCAAGTGGATCAAAGGTAGACACATATGTTCAAGTAAAAAAGACAAATGCTCTAGTAAATCCAAGATCCAGTAAATTGATCATCAGTAAAAACAACCTGTCAAGGTTATTACTACATAGGTAAATGAATCTGAGAAGCATGGTCCTTCTTTTAGTCTGGAGAATGAAATCAATAAGATTAAAATGCCTATACCTATGGTAGAATTGATGAAAACTGATCCTTTTAGAAAATTGGTCTTGAAATCTTTACAATCTCTTGCTCATGTTACTTTTTCTGATACCATAAATATTGAAGATGAAAATCATGCCATAACCATTGGTTCACATACCGAAGATAGATCTGATGCACCTCCTCCTTTATACATATCCCTGGACATTCATAAAAACATATTTCATAATTGTCTTATGGATTCAGGAGCATCACACAATGTCATGCCAAAGTTAGTAATGGATGAGCTAGGGTTGGATATCACTAAGCCTTATCTAGACTTGTATTATTTTGACTCAAGAAAGGTTAAATGTTTAGAAGTTATTAAAGACATGGTTGTCACCTTATCTAAATTACCTATGAAAAGTGTGGTTTTGGATGTGATAGTGGCTGATATATCTCCTAAGTTTGGGATTCTATTATCTAGGTCATGGGCTAAGAAAGTAGGGGGGACACTACAAATGGATCTCAATTATGCCACCAAACATGTATTTGGTGGAGAACATCAAATATTGTACAAGGAAGTTATATTGGCTTACCTAGTTAGTGATCATGAAAACCCCAGTAATCATCCTATATATGCGATTGAAGATGAACTTGGTTCTTCAATTTTTCACATCAGTGATAAGACAGTTGAAGCATCAGTGATAAAAGTTACACCTGTAGAAGATAAAAATAGAGAAAATTCAGTGTGGAAAATGTTCTTTGATGGTTCTTGTTCCAAAGAAGGCTCTGGGGATGGAATTATTCTCATCTCGCCTTCCAAAGAAGTCATTACTCTATCATACAAGTTGGAATTTGATACAACAAAAAATATCAGTAAATATGAAGCTCTTTTGTTGGGATTGAAACCTGCTAAGGATATGGGCATTAATAAAATTTCAGTTTTTGGAGTTTCAGAGTTAATAATTCATCAACTCAAGAATATCTACCATGATAAACAACAAATATTAAACTAATACATAAATGAGGTATGGGATTTTGTTGAAAATTTCTTTCTGGTTTTCAATATCACTTTTATACAAATAAATTTGAATCAACAGGCATATTCTCTAGCTTTAACAACTAATAATTTCAAAACTCCAATGCTTCCAAACCTAAGATTTGAAGTTTAGGTAAGACACGTGCCTTCTATACCAGACAATATAAAAAATTGGAAGGTTTTTAAAGATGATTAGGAGATTAAAATATTTTTAGAGATGATTGATGAATTTTGTTCCATTTCCTTAGATCAAGAAAATGAAAATGATGATGTAGAAGTTAATTATGTTGATATTCTTCAAAAAACCATTACTGGCCATAAAATTATTGAGTTAAAAAAAAACATTTTCCAAAGGACCTAGTTCCCCTTGAGATATTATTTGATCATAATGATGTGTCTAAAAGGTCTTTTATTCAAACATGAGAGGTAGAAGTGATAGATTGTGATATCAGTTCTTATTCAAATCCAAGGATGGTGAAGTTATCCAAGAAATTACCAAATGAACAGAGGGACATGTATGTAAGTTTGATGAAACAATTTTTCAATGTTTTTTCTTGGTCTTATGAAGACCTTAAGGTTTTTGATACATATATTATGAAACATATAAAGATTCCTTTAAATCTTGGATCCAAACCTTTTAAGCAGAAAACATGACAATTCAATCCATTGTTTATACCAATAATTGAAAAAGAGTTCAAAAGATTGACGAATGCCAAAATTATAGTACTATTGAGATACTCATAATGAGTGGCAAATTTAGTACCTGTCAGGAAAAATAATGGAGAAATAAGGTTGTGTGTAGACTTTAGAAATCTGAACAGACGTTCTCTGAAGGACAATTATCCATTACCTAAAATGGATCATATTTTACAAAGAGTGGTAGGGTCTCAAAGGATCTCCATGCTTGATTGATATTCAGGTTATAATCAGATATCAATGATGGAAGAAGATAAAAAGAAAACAACTTTTACTACCCCTTGGGGAACCTTCATGTATGAAAAAATGTCTTTTGGACTCATGAATGCAAGAGCAACTTTGAAGAGAGCCATGGGCATTGCATTCATTGGTGAGAAATAAAAATTCATGGTAATTTATCTTGATGACATTATTTTTTTCTCAACATCCAATGATGAGCACTTGCAACATATGAAGCGAACATTTGAAAAATGTAGAAGGTATGGCATATCATTAAACCCATTAAACCCTAAGAAGTCTCATTTTTCCATGGAGGAAGGTAAACTCTTAGGACATATTGTTTAACCATAAGGATTCAAGATAGATCCTGAAAGATTAAAGGCCATCCAAAATATATACATTCCAAGGAGTAAGAAGTATATCCAGTCCTTCATAGGTAAAATCATTTTTTTAAGAAGATTTATACCCAATTTTGTAGAAATCATCAATCTTATTACTCATATGTTGAAGAAAGATGTAGAAATCAAATGGATACCTAAAGTAAAGGAATCATTTGAAAATATTAAGAAAGATTTAATTAAATATCCTATCCTCATCAATCCAGATTACTCTAGAGAGTTTCTAATTTTTTCATTTGCATCTAAAGATACCATTGTTGTTGTTCTCTTGCAAAGAAATGATGAAGGGTATGAACAACCTGTTGAGGCAAAGATATGATTTATCTTACTCAAGAATTTTCAAATTTTGCCTAGCTAAGTTAAGATAGTCGGGAATATTACCCTATGTTTTATAGCCTAAAAAATATTTTCTCAATACACAAGTATTAATTACAAGTGTTTAGGCTGGTTTTTTATGAAAAGAATGTTGCAAAATATCATAAAAGTTTTATGTAATTTTTCTAAAAAATATACAGATTATAGAAAATAAATGTGGATATCGAAAGAAAAAGTAACCAAGTCAGAAATACACACAAATGAGACAGAATAGCAATCTTTTTATTTCATTCCAAGAAATCAAAGTATTTTTCTCTTTACAAAATCCCTGTGAGGGCATGGACCAAAGTCTAATTTAGATATCCCCGATGAAAAACATACAAAAGGACTCTGACAAGAAGTAAAAACTGAACTTTAAAATTTAGATCATCTTGCCACAGACTGATACCAATTTGACTCTCCACAATATCCTTTATCGGTTATGAAATTTAATCCATAAACAGACAAGTATACACAGACTATCCAAGATAGATAAACACCTCTGAAACAAGCATCTGAATTATATGGTTCAACTTTGAACCTTGTTGTCTACAATAGGACCCTTCTGTCAAAAATAGAATTAGGCCTTTAATGAACTCAAGAATGAATGAAAACTGAAACTATCTCATGAAAACAAAAGAGAAAACATTAGTATTTCTTTCTCCTTCTATTCTCCCCCCGTTCTTCAATTTCATTTGGCTTTTATGCATTCCAAATAAGTTGAAGTAGTTCAACTACTTTATTTAGTTAAGTTAATTAAACTTAACTAATTTTAGTTTAGGGGAAGTAATAATAATAATAATAGTTAAGGGTCTTTATTTAATAATAACTAAGTAGGTGGGACCCCTTGTGACTCCCTTCTTTTATTCTTTACAAAAATAAACACAATTTAGATAATCATTTAAACACATGTCGTCTTGCAGCTCCCACAAATATTTCCAAAATTTGAATATTAAATATTAGAAATATTTCTAATCATATACAAAATATGTAAATATTCACATTATCCAAAAAAATAGCTTGATGCCCAAAACTTTATGCAGAACATTGTCTTCAACAACTCAATCATAAACACATAAATTAAAATCCATATTTGTCACTTTGAGAGGCAATCCTTCTTCTATCACTGTTGTCCCCTTTGGACTTCCCAAAATTAGGCTTAGGTTGATTCAAAACTTGAGGCTTATTCTCACTAATAACATGGGAACAATTGTCATTCAGATGCATACGAGAGGACACTGATTTTGATGAGTCATTTGAAGGAGATGAAGGGGAGGAAAAAACTTTACCTTTGTCTTGTACATGGGGGACATCAGTCTTAATCCTTTTTCTAGCATGAGAGGATTGAACATGTGAATGCACAGGGGAAATTTGAACATTAGGATTTACATGTGGAGGAGGAGGAAATGATAAGTTGGGCTAGCCACGATGGTGGGAGACTATCTGATTGATAATCTCTCACCATCCATTATTTTCAGGAACTTCTGGTTGCATGGATACATGAGGAGGCACAATAATACCATGGATATTTTAAGGTTGGAAGGGAGGTCTCTCTGGTTAGGGTTGAACTATCCCTTTCCCAATCCAATTGAAGAACCTAGATTGAAACAACTCATTCAACTCTTGGGGGTCAACATCAAAATGAACTGTGAATCTAGATCTTCTAGGCCCTATGTTTCAGTTACCTCTTCCTCTATTGTTTCTTCCATGACTGCCTTTATTGAAGAAACTCATCTTGTATGCAGTAATTCATTAGTAACTAGCCCTTAACAAACTGTACATGACATTCATATGGACGCTTGCGCACAATAGAATCCAAATAGGGGAAAACCTCAAAAGACATGGTTGGGAAGGTCCCTACAGGTGTCCTTTATGTCTACTTGCTGAAGAAAACACATACCATCTCCTTCTCAATTGTGTTTTCTCCAAAGAAGTATGGAAGCTAGCAACAGGAACACAAAGTGTCCTCAACCTTCCCCCTGATATAAGAAGTCTCCTTCTCCAATGGGACTCCCTCTACCCCTTTACTCTTAAGAAAAGAAATCAAGCCTTCACTATGTGGAAAGTACTTCCAAAGTTTATCCTCTGGAACCTCTGGCTAGAAAGGAATAACAGAGTTTTCAAAGATAACCAAAGTAGTACAGCCATGGTCGTAACCAAAACTCAGGCTCTCTTTAGTGAAACTGCCCCTTATCTCTGAAATTCAAAAAATAACCACACGCTGGAAGCTTCAGAGGAGCTCTAGCTAAGCCAATTCAAAATCCATTTTCACATAGGCAGAAAGGCCAGAAAACTAATCAAAGAGGAATGGGAGGTCAGGAAAGAAAAATAGGAGTTTGTCAACTGGAAAAGAGGATGGAACAATCCTATCCTATTCTTTGATAGGGCTTCGAAAGGGAACCCAGGACAAGCTGGAGGAGGGGGGATAATTGAAAATCATCTTGGGGCTACAACAATACATTTCGCACTGGGCTTAGGAATTGAATCCAACGATAGAGTTGAGGCCATGGCTCTTTGGCAAGGGCTAATCCAAGCACAAAAACATAGGATCCAGGACTTGATCATTATAGGTGACTCCCGAGTGATAATACAGGCAATAATTCACCATTCTAAGACTCAGAGTGTGATTCTCAATAACCTCCTCGACAAGATCCATCTCCTCTTAAGGAACTTTAAGTCGTATAAACTCTTCCATGTGTTAAGGGATTTGAATGGGGGAGCAGACGAGGAAGCCAATAGAGGCACACTTTTGGAGCTGGGAGTATTGGAAGTGAACGAAATGGCATTTAGCATGGCACTCCCTTGAGACATGACTCACCCTCCACCTCAAATTTCAATGCAAGCTAAGTTAGTAGACATGAAATCAGGGGAATCGCTCAGACAAGGACGCGCCAGAGAATTTGATTGGACGAGAGGGACAGAACAGTACCATGCAAAGGAGACCTGCAGATATGGTGGAGACAAGAAATCTGCATGACCATCCCTCCCAAAATCTGCAAATCGAAGGGAAATGATGAAAGAGGTTGAAGAAGGAGTTAAAATGAGGGTGACCCTCCAGTCGCATCCCACTACCGTAGCGAGATCGCAAGTTACTCCAGGGCAGCAAATTCATGAAGTATCCACTAGTGAAGAGCGAGGTGCAAGCAGAAAGGGGAGGTGGTCAGGAATGGATTCAAGTTCAACCAGGAAGCCAAACACAGAAGAAAGGCTCAAGGAGATGGATAAAACGCTGGAAAATTTGAAGCAACTGCTCCAATTTCAACTAGATTTTCTGGAAAACTTGGATTTAGAAGCAGGAAGACGAATGGAAAAAATGGAGGAGGACATCACCACTGCAAAACTCAGGTTTACAGAAGAGCTGGAGAAGCTACAAAAGGATCTCAAGAACCCTCAACAAGAATTTGAAGAACGCATAGATCAGCTAGAAGCAAAAATGGCTCAGCTAAACAACGATTGGAAGCAAGACCCCATGAACTAATCCAACCCTTCAGAATTATGTTAGCAAGATCTCTCTTCAGAAAAAATGGAATTTTGTATAGAAGCCATGGCTGTAAATAACTCTGTACCTGGTGAAGGTATTGACAGAAGATTAGCTCAGGATTTTAGTCTATAGCTATCGATTTAGAAGGACTCTTCAAAAAGGCAGGCACGAAGAAATTCGGGGCCTTTTTTTGTAATCGAATCTGTGGCTAGTCCACTCTTTTTTTAATACAATCCCTCTAACCATTTTCATAAAAAAAAATACAAACTGTACATGACATTTTGTTTATATGAAAAAAAATTGGCTCAGAATATGACATAAGACCCATGCAATTCAATCCATAATAAATTATTTAATAATTTCCAAGTGAGAAGGGGGTGAAATAGGGTTCATGGGACATCTAGAGGGATTGCGATGAGAAAAAAAATGGTATCATGACAAGGAATAAAAACGTGAGTACTGCTCAAAAATTCATTAAATAAATAATTGTGCAATCAATACCAAAATATATCAGCTACCACTTATTTCTGTGTCATATCTTTTTCCACTGACATAAAGGGTTTTTAATTTATTTTATAGAACATGGCATGTAAAAATTAAATTGGGATCCTGAGGGGGGTATAATGAGAAAAAAAGTGATAGTATGAGAGGGAATAAATACTAATATTGTTCATAAAAAATAGATCAACTCAAATAGCAACCATAACTCTATTCAGACCCCACAATCCAATAAGCATCCACCTTATATATTATTTTTGGGATTAACTGCGTAGTGTAAGTCATTAATCTATGACCCATATTCATGAGTATTAGTCTCAACTGACCAATAATTCTCATGATTTGAATAGTCCACTTAGCACTCATTGCATC
>ML789256.1:32583-51545 GCA_009831015.1 Picea engelmannii
ACCCCTGTGAGCATCACCCGATGCAATGAGTGCTAAGTAGACTATTCAAATCATGAGAATTATTGGTCAGTTGAGACTAATACTCATGAATATGGGTCATAGATTAATGACTTACACTACGCAGTTAATCCCAAAAATAATATATAATATCTTGCACTGCGGAAGCCCCTATATACTTAAGCATCCACCTTAAAAACCAAAACCATTTAAATGTCCCCTAATTACATACATAATGCTTGTTGACTTCAAATAAAAGACAATTTGTATGCCCACAATACTTCAATTATAACAACCTTTGCATCTATACAATATCTATGCAACAACATAATAACTTCATTGCCAATTCCATAGTTATAACCCTCTGAACCACAGTCTTTCATGTTCCAATGCTAACCCCTTTTCCTTTTAAAACAAAATAGAAATATACATAGTGATTCCATCCATCCACATCCAATTATTTATTTCTTAAACTCGAATAAGAATAGGCCCAGTATAAACCTCCAACTGTCATCTTTCCAACACTGTTTGACATAATCTATTTTCATTAAAACTCATAATCATGCCCTGATTCAATCACACAGAGACGTTTATATATATAATCAACCCAAGTCTTGATTCAAAAATAATATGCAAATCTGAGCTCGAGATTCTTGATAATTGAACATGTACAGACTTCCTTTAGAAAAAATGTCCAACAAAGACAGAGCCAAATAATACCTGACGAGAAACAGAGCCAAGCACACACAGGTGTCTTTAATCTTTGACGAGACCAAGATCATGTTAGGGTTTAACACAGAAAGAGAAGTAAGAATAAATAACTCTACCACATGAGATATTCTTTGAGACAAAGACAGTTCGTGCCTTTTAAAAAAAAAAATTGCAGAGAGGTAACAAGAGATGGCTCAATCAAGGAATAGTATTTGCAGAAACAGAGAGCCCGTGCCCTTTACAAATTCACCACAGATGCATAACCTTTAAAAATATTGACTTTGAGGGTTACCAAAGCATAATAGTCAGCCACTCCAATAAAGTCTAGAGGAAGTGAGTGCTTAAAATACTGTGAAGAGAAAACCCGAACACAAACTGTGGCCAACCAAAACTAAAAAACTTTCATTTAAAATTATGGGTGATGCCCAAGACCCAACTGTGAAATACTTTCCAGCCACAGTGATAATGAAGAAATTCCATGACAAAAGACACCTCGGGCTTGGCCAAAACAAATCAAGAATAGTGAAACTCTTAATAGTCTACATCGCAAGCTGGAAGAACGACACATAACAAGTAATGAGACGAAAAATACTGACAAAAAATGAACACCAAGACTGGTTGTAAGACCCACACACCAAAAAAGTCTCAAAGCTTGCTAAACTATCATCATAACTTTTCACAGATAACCAGACCAAAACCCAAATCTAACTGACCAAGTTTTAACTAATAAACCAATGCAAAAGATACACACAGCAGGAAAGTCCATTTCTTTTCCTTAAAATGCCAACAGTCTAGAGTATTCACATAAGAAACCATAAGAACAACACTAATACACAGTTGAAGAACTTAAGAAAAACACATACCTCATGAAATTTTGAGCCAAAAATCGATTCATAACATAGAGAAAACATCATGGATAGAGAATAAAGGAACCATACCTGGAAAACTTGCTTGAGGGAAAGAGTTAGACTGTATTTCCTTTTGCAACTAGAAATCGTGGAGCATCTACAAGCAACAGAGATGAAAAACCAAATGCAAGTATGTTAGGGTGATGGGATCGAGTATTGTTTGAGTGATGTGCAATAAATGTACGTTGCTTCCTTCCCTAGCCATATTCAATTCAATGTACAAGCCATCCCATCCACCATAACATTAACCATTAATTCGAACAAATATCCCATTGCTATATCCATTGCATAGTGCGCCACCCCAAATAATATCAAAACTTTAACACCAACCATATGATATAACGTTACCATATATGCCTCACACATAATCCTTTAATCAAAGAACATAAGCCTAGCAGCAAAGCCTATACACCTTATTTTGTGTCAATCACATATAACCTTAGGGATTGTATATAATCTCTTTTACTTTTGGTTTAAGATCCCACATCATCACATCATCGTTTTGCATGAAATTGTATATAAAATAATCAATCAATGTTTAATGCATAAACATAACACCTGTAAAAAAAATAATCCTTTTATCCATAGTACTACCATAAGTTTCAAGTGATCATCAAAACCATCTATAAATAACACATTCATCATACCATATGTCGCCGTAACGAATAAAACCATGACTTGAAACATCAATTGTAGAAGACTGTGTTGGCATCATTATAACAACAAACCAAAAATATAAGTGCAACAAATCCATCATAGTGCCACTAGTCTACAAGGGGGTCCCACCTACTAGATTATTATTATTATCATAAATAAATAATAGAGGTTGACAATCATTTGTGAGCAGTATTCATTGTTGTGATTTCAAGCATCAACAAATTGGCGACTTCACAAGGAAATCTGTTTCCAACAGATTAAGAACTCTGATTGTCTGGTTTCGCAGACGAGATGAACATTAGATCAAAGAAACAAACATCATAATTATTATGAAACAGGGGGAAGTGAGCAGTTTAAGGGAAAAAATGATTTGGGATTTTGGGAATAACTCATGGAAATTTTTATGTATGATGGGGCTTATCTGTAGAGATCCTGCAGAAACCCCAATAGATCTAGAATTCTAGTTAAATTGAACACATGCAATTCGTTGATATTCAAGAGATGAGAGAAATTTTTTTCTCCATAAATCATAGAATTATTTTAATAAAAAATTAATATACATGAGCAACCGTCCTCAAAAAGAAGAGAGGAGGTGAATGTATAGAATTTCCAACATAGAAATTCTAGTAAAAAAAAGATAGAAATAGCCAAAATAGGTGTCATAAGCTAAAGGAGACCACATAGTTCGACCTAGACCACTAAAGATACATGTCACACACTCATTAATGTCCACAAGAGTCCAGTGATGTGCATTATCTCACTTAAGCTCACTTAACTGACAAGAGAAGCAGTTCCAACTCACTAAACTGACCTGAAATAGTAGTTACTAATAACAGTAACGACAAAAATCATTAATTAAGGAACAAATCTCTCACTCAAAGAGGAGGTGCGCATTCCCCAATAATAGATGAGTTTTTGCATGGGGGAGTTGAAATAAATCATGAATAAATCAAGAAAATCAAGAACTGGGAGTTGAGTCTTGATATAAAATTAGCAGTTTTCCCTAAAATCTAGGGATGAGGCACCCTTCTTCTCTATGTGGCCAAATTAGGTGAAATAAAGTGTAAATGAATGTATTAACCAAGATCTAGGAGTCTAAGCTAGGTATAAACTAATGTAAGTTAGGGTTATTCTCCAACAGCCCCCCTTAAGCCTAACTGTAATGACAAAAAATTTGAGTCTCAACAACTTGGCCATTTTAGGTACTCATTACATAAAAGAACTTCTCATGAAAAGAGGAAAGAGGAAAANCCCCCCCCCCCCCCCCCAAAAAAAAAAAAAAAAAAAAAAAAAAGAGGAAAAAAAATGTTGAGTGTCCAAAAGTGACATACTCAGTTGTCTCCACCACTCCAAGCATATCTCTCAGTTCTGAAATTTTCTTTTTAGTGAAGGACTTGGTGAAGATGTCTGCAACTTGTTGCTCTGTGGGGCAGTACCGCAGTGAAATGACTCTGTCACAGATCAGCTCACAGATGTAATGCATGTGAATCTCGAGGTGCTTGGTCCTCTTCCTCTGAACTAGATCAATCGATATCTGAATGGACCCCTGATTGTCACAAAATATGATAGTCGGAAGTGGATACTGAATACCAAACTTGGAGAGAATCCCCTACAACCAAACAGCCTGTGTAGCTGCATTCACTGCACCTCTATACTCTGCCTCTGCTGTAGATAAAGAAATCATGTATTGCTTCTTTCTAGACCAACATAATGGCCCTGAACCAAAGCTGAAAACATAACCAGAGGTGGACTTGTGGTCTGTACCATCTCCAACCCAATCAAAATCGGTGTACCCAATTAGTGAAAGTGGGCAATCTGCAACATAAAAGATACCAAAACTAGGAGTACCTTTCACATATCTAAGGATTCTCTTTGCAGCTTTCCAGTGAAGCTCATGAGGCTCCTGCATATATCTGGAACAAAATCCTATTGCAAAAGAGATATCAGGTCAGGTGTGAGTAAGATACAACAAACTCCTAACCAACTGCCGATACAGTGTTCTGTCCACCAAAGGTGTAGTACCCGCATCCTCAAATCTGACCCCTGAAAGAAAGGGAGATGTTTTTGGCTTGCATTCTTTCATCTAAAAGTGGACAAGTAGATATGATGCATACTTAGACTGTGCCATCTTGATCCTTGAAGTAGACTGAGAAACTTCAAGACCAAGAAAGTAGTGTAACAGTCCCAAATCTGTCATGGAAAATTGATCGTGCAATGTTGATTTTGCCGAATCAATAGATGAAGTAAGGTTCCTTGTCATCAGTAAGTCATCTACATAAATTACTATCATAAAAAGGGAATCATCATTTTGCAGAAAATAAACATTCAGATCAGATTTGCATCGAATGAATCCAATGGAAAGAAGGAAGGAATCCATCTTTGCATACCAGGCTCTGGGAGCCTATTTTAGGCCATACAAAGATTTCTTTAATCTTCAAACGAGGGAAGAGTTCTAAATGTATCCCTATGGCTGCTCCATATAGATATCCTCCTTGATATCTCCATGAATAAATGCACTCTTCACATCCATGTGGTGAACTTCCCATCTGCGAGAAGCGACAATGGCCAAAACTAGTCGAATGGAGTCCATTTTTGCAACATGTGCAAATGTCTCTCTATAGTCTATGCCATGTACCTGTGAGTATCCTTTTGTGACAAGTCGATGTTTGTAATTTTTGGTCTCACGATCTGCATAAATCTTTGTTCGATATATCCATCGGCATCGAACAAGCTTTCTTCCTTTCAGAAGTGGAACCAAGTCCCATGTGTTGTTGTCCATAAGAGCATAGTACTCTTCATCCATGGAAGCCTTCCAAAGTAGGTTTCCAATAGCCTCAGAGTGTGACTTTGGATATGAACCAAGTGAAATATATAAATGTATAGGCAGAAAAAGGTTTTGTGGCAGCTAGGGCTTGACGAGCCCCAAAAAACTATGATCTAGTTCTTCTTGTATCCGCAGGATCATCGACTAGTTCACCCGCATCTTGTAGGGTTTTCTCTGTCCAAGTTGGAAACTAAGTTTGAGAAGCCATGAAATACTCCTCATCCTATGTATAAGACCCAAAAGGATTCTCTTATGGATTCTCTGAAGTGATCGAAGAAGTTTCTGACTCCTCTTCATCAGTGACAACAAGCGGTTCCTCGGCAGGGTCTTTTGAAAAATCATGCAGTGATTCTTCTTCAAACTTCACACTTGGAGCTAGAATGAACTTTTCAGTGTGAGAGTCCAAAAATATATATCCTTTGACATCTTCAATATATCCAACAAATATTCATTCAACACTTTGAGGCTCCAAATCCTTCCTCTTATCTGTCAGAATGTGAGCCCATGCTCGTGAACCAAAAATACGAAAGTGCGACACTTTCGGTTTCTTGCCGGTCCAACATTCAAAAGGAGTGGTGTCTTTGAGTGATTTATAAGGAAATTGGTTTTGAATGTATGCTTCACAATTAATAGCTTCAGCCCATATATTGGGAGCTAATGATTTCGACTGTAGCATACAATTGGCCATCTCTTTTAAGGACCGGCTTTTTCTCTCCGCAACACTGTTCTGTTGTGGTGTATATGGCACTGTATGTTGTAGTTGTATACCTGCATCAATACAAATTTACTGCACATCTTTGTTGACATACTCCCCCCCATTATCAGTATGGAGTATCTTAATCTTACACCCAGACTCATTCTCAACAAGTGCTTTAAATTCTATAAGGCATTCAAATACTTTCGATTTTAATTTCAAAACAAATACCCAAGTAAAGCTAGAGAAATCATCTATGAAGGTGAGTACATATCGAGCCTTACTGATTGAAGTCTACGGGAATGGGCCCATGATGTCACTGTGAATCATCCCAAGAGGTGAAGAATCTCTCTATGCCTTCTCTTTGTCAAACTTTTTCTCTGGATGCTTTCCAAGAATGCATCATTGACATACACTGCTTGTGAATTTAATAGCTGGCAATCCTTCTACCATGTTTTCCTTGTTGAGTTGATGCAAGTACTTATAGTTTATATGGCCAAATATTTCATGCCATAAATTTATGATATCATTATATTGTGACAGAAATACAGTGCTAATATATTTAGGAACAAAGTGGGAGAAGAAATACAAACGAGAACCGTGATCTGCAATTCCATGTGCAAGATGTGAGCCTGTGGAAATGTTGGTAATCACTACGGAGTCTGGAGTGAACTCCACCTTCCTTCCAGAGCCGGAATGATTGATCTGATATATTGAGAGAATATTTGTGGATAGCGAGGGAACATGAAGCACATTTTTGAAGCAACCCCCTTCAAGATCAACAATTCCTTCTTCGCACACCTTTGTGGGTGTGGCATCTCACAAGTACATTAGGGATCTGGTGCTTTCTTCAATGGAGGAAAATTTATCTTTTGATGCAGCCATATGGCTTGATGCACTTGAATCAAGGATCCAATATGATGGAGTGGATGTGAAATCCATTAAAGCATGACCATCTCGTGCTCTCCCTCTCGTTCTGTTATCATCTTTCTTCTTTGCATTTTTGGGCACCGTGAGATTGTGTTGCTGCAATTGCTTAGCCATCTCATCAATAGTCTTCCTCGTGCAATTTTATTCAGGATGAAAACCTTTGGAATAGTATCTGCAAAGTGTTCTTTCCTTATTCTTCTTACCCTTAGGCTCAGAAGAGTTATCTAAAGATTGTGAGGATCTCTCCTTCTTCATTTCAGGAAATTTACCTGTTCCTTTTTTCTTGTCTTTTCCACTGCTCTTTAGAGCATTAGTAGCCGCAAGTGCTTGGTTCTTGGAATACTTGATGGCACCCATTTTGAATAACTTAGCTTTCTCTTGAGTCAATGCTGCAATGAAATCATTCAATGGAGGCATTTTCCAATTTTCCTGAGTCAATTTAGATGCTTGAAAAGACGACACAAATACATAATATTTAGGGCCTAATTTCGAGAGAATTGAAAGGATGAGTTGATCTTCCTCTTTCATGACTCCACATGCATTAAGTTAAATGAGGAGGGATTTGAACTTGGTGAATAATTCTTGCAGGTTGTTGAAATGAATTGGACTTAGGGATATGAGTTCATTCTCCAGTTGATGCACTCTCATTGCATCCTACTTGTCGAATAGTCCTTCCAATGTGGTCCAGACCACATCGAGAGTAGTGTCTCTACTGACATGAAAGAGGAGATATATGGAAATTGATAGGCATATAAGCCCAATTGATTCATCTAATTTATTGAAATACTTTATCTTCTCTGCTGCAGCAGTTGGTTCTTTCTCCATTCCCATTGTTACTCAGTAAATCCCTTTGCTTCAAAGGAGCAGAGAGATCTCTATCTTCCATTCGAAGTAATTGAAAGGATTTAGAATGAGTTTTGTGGGATGAGAGAGATGATCCATTGCTTCTTTCTATGCTTTCTGATGATCTATACCTGCAAATAAAACCATGTACAATCCACTAGATTCAATCTATCTCTGATACCATGTAGAATTCCTACAGAAACCCCAATAGATCTAGAATTCTAGCTAAATTGAACACATGAAATTTGCTGATATTCAAGAGATGAAAGAAATTTTTTGCTCCATAAATCAGAGAATTATATTAATAAAAAATGAATATACATGAGCGACCATCCTCAAAATAAAGAGAGGAAGTGAATATATAGAATTTCCAACATAGAAATTCTAGTCAAAAAAAACTAGAAATAGCCAAAATAGGTGTCATAAGCTAAAGGAGACCACATAGTTCGACCTAGACCACTAAAGATACATGTCAAACACTCATTAATGTCCACAAGAGTCAAGTGATGCACATTATCTCACTTAAGCTCACTTAACTGACAAGAGAAGCAGTTCCAACTCACTTAACTGACCCAAAATAGTAGTTACTAATAATAGTAACGACAAAGATCATTAGTTAAGGAATAAATCTATCACTCAAAGAGGAGGTGCGCAGTCCCCAATAATAGATGTTTTTTTTCATGGGGGAGTTGGAATAAATCATGAATAAATCAAGAAAATCAAGAATAAATCAAGAAAATCAAGAACCGGGAGTTGAGTCTTGATTTAAAATTAGCAGTTTTCCCTAAAATCTACGGATGAGGTGCCCTTCTTCTCTATGTGGCCAAATTAGGTGAAATAAAGTGTAAATGAATGTATTAACCAAGATCTAGGAGTCTAAGCTAGGTATAAACTAATGTAAGTCAGGGTTATTCTCCAACATTATCCATGTATGCATAAACATATGGTTAATCATAGTGAAAGATTTTTTAGCTTTAAGGAGAAAAAAAATATGGTTTTCTCTTTTGAATCTTGGAATGGAGGGAAGAAAAGGAAACCATAAATTAGGATGAAAAACCAGCTATATTATCTAACAACAGTTGAAGAAGATAACAATTTCAATGATGTCTTCTAGGGAGAACATCATAAGAGTTTTGTAACCTGACTGTTATTGATTAACAATACTTGCAGAATATCATCGTTGTGGAAAAACCGGTCCAACATTTTATTTCTGACAAGAAAAGAAGTCAATAAAAGGAAAAAAAAATGGCATAAATGAAACAATAGAAAGAAATAACAACAAATTAAAATCAAAGCAATAAGACAAAACTATAATACATTAAAAATTCCATACAACTTTTAAAATTTCAAGTTGGTTCCACATAGTGTTTTAAGTGGGAATCGTTGGTGCTATAGAAAAACAATCTCTCTTACAGGTCCTTTAGGATATAAGAGTTTGCACCGAGGACAAAAGCAATCTTAAAAGGACCCAACCATAACTTTTGGAACTTTGAATGCCTTCCTCTATCAACATGAGTTGAATCCCATGGAAAGACCTTCTCATTAACCTTAAATTTGACATCCTTTGCACTTTTATTGAAATATATTTTAACAGTTTGTTATCTTCTCTTTATGTTATCCAAGGAAAACATCATTTGTTCCTCTAAAGCCAAGAGTGAATTCATTCTTTGAGAGATATTGGAATAATTTAATTCTTCAACCTGTAGCATTAGCCTTATAGAAGAAAGCTCCATATTGGTAGGAAGAATGGCTTCTTGACCATAAACAAGCTAGAAAGGAGTGCAACTAGTGCTCACCTCCATGGTAGTGCAATCTACCCAAAGGGTGTAAGTGAGGAGAGTGTGCCATTGAAGAGGTTTATCGTCAATGAACCTCTTGATAATTCTAACCAGATTTGTGTTAGTAGACTCGGCTTGCCCATTTCCTTGGGGATAATAAGATGATGAAGTAAAATGTTTAACCCCCAGTTTAGCTAGAAACTGAGTCAGCTTAGCAGAAATAAAAGAGGGACCATTGTCTGTAATAATTTCTAAAGGATGAGCAAATATGGAAAACATATTAGTCTCAAGGAAATAAATCACCTGGTCATCCTGTGAATTCTTAAGTGGGACAACCTCAGTCCATTTTGTAAAATAATCTGTGGCTGTCAAGATAAAAACTTGCCCTGTTGAAGATGGGGGATTAATAGGACCAATAAATTCCATACCCCATTTTGAAAAAGGAAATTCAAGGAGGATAGGTTGTAAAGACATAGCAGCAAGACGTTCCTTCCCAGTGAACTTTTGGCACTTGTCACAAGATCTTGAAAATTTTTAAGAATCACGAAAGATTGAAGGAAAATAATACCCTTTCCTAATAATTTTAAAAGAAGTAGTTTTATGAGAAAAATGGCCTCCTACATGAATAACAACATCTGAATATCCATGAGTCTCTTGTAATAATTTATGTTCTTACTCATTATTCACACAAAGAAGTAACATACCATCGACAGATATCCTAAACAAGAAGTCTCTTAAAATGACGTACCTAGAATATTCAAGACGAAGCCTTCTCCTTTGATGAGTATCTAAGTTATATGGAAACCTATGGTTTGGCAAGAAATACAAAAGATATTTATACTAGGGATGTTCAACTATAGGAAGGATTTGACTGTCAATATAAAATAGTGTTGACAGCGAGCTATCTTGTTCATCGATTTATTCATTTGCTTCTGCATGATAAGCTAAGTGAAGGGATAAGTTACATCCCTTAATGGTGTTAGATGTCATGATAGTTAATTCATGCTCCTGGATCTTGGTAAGCCAATGTGCAAGCTTCTCTGAAAGATAAGTCCGTGAGAGAAAAAACTTAACAATAGGTAAAGGGACTTTTACTAGCATGTGCTTACCTAAGATAAAGTGGTGAAATTTTTCAATAGCTTTAACAAGAGAGAAAGCATGTTTTTCAATATAATAATATTTAAATTCATCATCTGACAAGATTTGACTCATGTAAGCTATTGGTTTTTCATTAAATTGGTCATCACATTGCATGAGGATATAAGAAACTGCTTTCTCTGTGGCATTAGTATATATAATAAACTCTTTCTCAAAATCCGGCTTTTCCAAAACCGGTGTGGAACTGATTGCCTTATTGATCCTTACGAAATCATTTTCAACCTCATCAGTCCAAGAAAAGGAGTGATCTTGATTAAGAATATTTTGAATTGGTTTGACCCTTACAACAAAATTAGGAACAAACCTACGAACAAAGTTGATAATACTCATAAAGGCTTGAACCTCCTTTTTGGAAGTAGGAGCAAGAATATTTAGGATAACAATAATACTTTCGGGATCTATGCTTATTCCTGAATCAGAGACAATGTTCCCAAGGAGATTTTCGTTGATAACGCCGAATATAGAAGTACAAGGATTTAAAGAAATTATGAATTTCCCGCATCGCATGAGAACCTTTCTAAGATGACCAAAATGATCTCATCATTTTTTTGAATATACAGTTAAGTCATCAAGATAAATCTGAATAATTTTGTCGATTAGATAATCAAAATCTATTTGCATAGCTCTTTGGAAAGTGGCACCTGCATTAGATAAGACAAAAGGAATACGTTCATAAGAGAATGTTCCCCAACGTGTAATAAAAGTGGTTTTATATTTATCTGTCCTTTTTACCTTGATCTAATTATAACTAGAAAAACCATCAAGTAAGGACATCATTTGTGACCCTGCAACTTGTTACAAAATCATTTCCATATTAGGGAGAGGAAAATGGTATTTTATGCTAGCTTTATTCAATGCGCGAAAATAAATGCATAGTCTGATCTAACCAGTTGGTTTCCAAATGGGAACCAAATTGGAAACTCACTCAGAATACATAATAGGGAAAATCATCCCAGCCTTCAAGAGTTTTTCCAACTCCTTTTGAATAGTTTCTTCTAGTGCAGGATTAGTGGGTCTTTGTTTTTGCCTAAATAGTATGAATTCCTTGATAGGAATGGCATGTTGTATAAGAGCGGGATCAAAACCATGAAGATACTCTTAAGACCAAGAAAAAACATCTTGAAATTCATAGAGTAACTGAGTGAACTTCAATTTTTCTTCATCAGAAAATTGGGCACTTGTCTTAACATTCTTTGGGGAATCAGGTGTCCTAATGTTCAAGGAAATGGTTTCACCCACTTTCCCTTTTGACTCCTCTTATTTATGTTTTTATTTTTTGCCTGCATCACTTGATGAAAATGAACTTTCTAGAGGAGTCAAGCCCTTCATAATTTTGTTGTCTTCCATGGATATAATCTCCTTGGGCTTATAAGGTTCATTTTGTATGAAAGCGTAGATGCTCTCATCACTAGGGAAGACCTACCATGACTCTACATTGTCAAGGATATGAGGACGAATCAAATATTGAAAGGTGCAATCAAGTCTTTGTGGCAGAAGTTGTCGAGTAGGAGAGGTTGCAAAAACAACTAACCTATCATCCATTGAATTTCATTCCCTTTTAACATGAGTGATGTTGAATGATAGCAAGTTCAAAATAAGCGCCCAAAATTTTTGGGTGTAGTGCTTCATTAACTTGTTTCTAAAAGAATAAATCTTACATACAAGGTTTACAACAAGTTCGAAGTCCCCAAAAAATATAAGGTGACCACAACCTAAATTATAGGCATTTTCAATGCCTAGCAGTAATGCTTCAAATTCAGTGATGTTGTTATGCAAGAAAACTCTAACCTATAGGAAAAGTTGTGAATTTTACCTACAGGAGAGTACAAGATAATGCCAACTCCATTTCCTATGTTGGAGCATGAACCATCAAAGTCCATATGCCACATCCCTTCCTCTAGATCGATTTGTTCCAAGGTAGTGTTGTCCTCATCGAAAAATATGGATTACACTCCCAGGTCCTCTTCAATATAATTTACAATAGGATGTGGGATGCTTTCTATATAAGGTGAAATTCTTCCCTCCCTTAGGACTATGATGTTATTCCCATTATGAGGAGCAAATAAGTGTGTCCCATCGAGTGAGAGGTATCCACCCATCAAGGATTTCCAGTATCTTCCTAAGATGATTGAATAATTACTCATTGGCATGTCAATTACCTGAATATTAATGGTTGTCCTTATTTCAGTATGCACACACAAAACCAAGGTCACGTCCTTGATCTAACGTATGGTTGATTGTTGTAAACTATTATACGAGAGCATGCTTCTGGAATTTTTATTTGTACAAGACAAGCCTAGCTCTTCCATAATAACCTTTGACATTATGCTTGGGCCCAAACCACCGTCAATCAGAAAACAATGGGCTATTTTGTCCATAATCTTTATAGAAATAAAAAACGAATTATTTTTCACAAAGTGTCTAAAATTATCTACACCTACTTTATTTACAGTTGAGTCCTCTTCATCTACCTCTTCAGAGAGATTGGCTACAGTGGAAGTTTTTCCTTCCATGAAATGTTATAGATGTTGTTTTAGCTCAGGGATGGAAACCATGTCCAGGAGGGTAACATTAGCTTTAATATTAGCCAATTGATTGAGAATGTTGTATTTGGAAGAGGGAAGAGGGGAGGGAGTTCCTTGACTATTAGGAGTTTTAATAACTTGTACTGTAGTAGTTGGTGAATTTGAGCTTGGGATAGAATAAGTACGAGGAGGATCATATTTTCCTTTCAAAGCATAGGATTTATTCCTATTGTTTATGATCATGACATCCTCTGGTTCTGCGAAATCTAGAACAACAATGGTATTTTCATGCCTTTTACCAAATATTTTATCTCTAGCACTCTTCTTTACCTCACAAGTACTTTCCTCATGGTGTTCCTCGCAAAAGATACACCAACTACAAGGCATGATGAATTTAGGTTGAAAGTTGTTTTCACTAGGATTCATAAAGGGTGGTAAATAAGAAGATGAGGCCCTAGGGGCAAGTTAAGGGACATTTCCCTTTCACTGATACGCTATCATTCGTTTATTCATGTCTTATACAGGCTCTAAGAGGGTGGACATGTCTATTTGTTTAACTAAGTCTCCCTTGGGAAGACATGTTCTTTCAAGTTGTTCTTCATACTCTAAACAAGTATATAGTGTGGAACCAAGGTTTTCAATGGCCTTTTATTAAGCCTATGATGGTAAGGGGAAGGTAGAGAATTATAGTATTGCATAGAAGCGGTTTGGTTCTGAGGGAGAATAAGTTTGGGAATTTGGTTATATAACTTGGTGAAATGTAAGTTGAAAGACTTGATAGTCTCGTCATATTTGTACGCAATGTTATTATACTCCCGTAATTGTTTGAATGGGCTCTTTTACTACCCATAAGTAGATTTTAACCAATAAACTAACTCCTCCCAAGTGGAAAGAATATTGGAAGGAAGATCAAAGAAATATTTCATTGCTTTCCCTTCAAGGGAATTAACAAATAAACACATACAAGTGTCATTGTCATTTTCTCCTATGTTCTGATAGGCATTAGAAAATGCCACCAAGTGTTCATTTGTAGTGACCGTGTTATTTCATGAAAACCTAGGGAGATTCTCTTTGAATTTTGGAAGCAGACGAGTAGCATGTACTAGGTTCATATGAGAGGAAACATGTCGTGGTGTAGTAGTAGCATCTTCTTTGAATTGAAAGAGTCCATTCTTCTTTATGACTTTAGTGGGATTGGTAGTAGATTGGACAGGGACTTGATGGATATAAAAGCTACAAATCACTAATGAGGTTGCATATTGAGATGAAGAAGCACCTCTAGTGCCACTAGAGCCACCCACATATGCCACCTTATGAAATATAGGTAAGGGAGAGAAAGACAAACTTGATGAATCAGACAAAGTTCTCCTTAGAGTACCTTGTTGAGTTGACAAAACCATGTTTCTTCTTCCTATTTCAGCAATAGGGTTGATCTCAGGTTATAGACCTCTTCTTCTCCTAGAGATGCGAGGTTTTAATGTCATGAAAAGAAGATCAAGACCTTAGGAAAAAGAAAGATATGGATGATTCCTAGACCGTCTTTTCCTGGATTCCTAGTGTTCTCAGACACTTATGCCTTGTTCAATCATTACCTACAAGCATTCAAGCTCATCCCAGGTGGTTTCTAAGATAGTATTGAATAAATTTAAAGCAATGTTGGGCTGATATTTAAGGTCGGGCTCAATATTGGTCTTCCTTGTAATAGGTATTGTCATGAAGTAAAGAAAACAATCAAAGAATCAAAAGAAGAAACATAAAAATACTCAATGATAATGTGAATTTAATCAACCAGAGAGATACGAAAGATCTCCCCAATATGGTCACAAAATAAATGTTGAGGCAAAGATATGATTTATCTTACTCAATCATTTTCGAATCTTTCCTGGCTAAGGAAAGATAGTCGGGAATATCACCCTATGTTTTATAGCCTAAAAAATATTTTCCCAATCCAAAAGTATTAATTACAAGTGTTTAGGTTGGTTTTTTATGAAAAGAATGTTGTAAATATCATAAAAAATTTATTTAATTTGATGAAAAATATATAGATTACAGAAAATAAATGTCGAGATTAAAATAAAAAGTAAACAAGTCATACACACACACACATAAATGAGATGGAATATCAATCACTTTATTTCATTCCAAGAAATCAAAGTATTTTTCTCTTTACAAAATCCATGTGAGGGCATGGACCAAAGTCCAATTTAGATTTCCCCGATGGAAACCATACAAAAGGACTCTGTCAAGAAGTAAACATTGAACTTTAAAATCTAGACCAACTTGCCACAGATTGCTGCCAATTTGACTCTGCACAATATCCTTTATCAGTTATGAAATTTAATCCATAAACAAACAAGTATACACAAAATATCAAAGATAGATCAACACCTCTGAAACAAGCAACTGAATGATATGGTTCAGCTTTGAACCTTGTTTTCTACAATAGGAACCTACTGTAAAAAAGAGAATTAGGCCTTTAATGACTAAAAAATGAATGAAAACTGAAAGTATCTCATGAAAACAAAAGAGAAAACCTTAGTATTGCTTTCTCCTTCTATTCTCCTCTTGTTGTTCCTTTTCATTTGGATTTTATGCACTCCAATTAAGTTGAAGTAGTTCAACTACTTTTTTTTAGTTAAGTTAATTAAACTTGACTAATTTTAGTTTAGGGGAAGTAATAATAATAATAGTTAAGGGTCTTTATTTAATAATAACTAAGTATGCGGGACCCCTTGTGACTCTGTTCTTTTATTCTTTACAAAAAGAAACATAATTTAGATAATCATTTAAACACATGCCACCTTGTAGCTCTCGTAAATATTTTCAAAATTTGAATATTAAATATTAGAAATATTTCTAATCATATCCAAAATATGTAAATATTCACATTATCCAAAAAAATAGCTTGTTGTCCAAAACTTTCTGCAAACCATTGTCTTCAACAACTCAATCATAAACACATAAATTAAAATCCATATTTTCCACTTTGAGAGACAATCCTTCATCTATCACCATTTTCCCCTTTGGACTTCCCAAAATTAGCCTTAGGTTGATTCAAACCTTGAGACTTAATCTCACTAATAACATGGGAAAAAATTGTCCTTCAGATGTGTTTCCGTCCTAATACACACTTGCTAACGTGAGCTAAGTCCGGATCACTTAGTGTGTCCTTGGAGGCACAATGCCTAGGTTCACAGTCCACACTGTCACCTTGACTGGAACCTCTTCCTTCTAGGCTTACTCCTAGGGAAGCCAAGGGGGGTAGACCCTAGTTACTAGATTGGATTTAACATTTGTTGTTCTAGGAGTTGTTTTTAATTTGTTAAAGGATAAAGGGGGGGAAACTAGCCTAAGATGCTAAGGCAACCAATACAAAGTGCAAGTTATTCTAGATGACAATCAACCCTTTCCCTAAGTCAACTATGACTAGTGCCTAAGGTTGGGAAAATGGGATCAATTATGTTTAGGGGTGGTTCAATTACAAAGTATTACAAATTAAACAAGTTGAACTATCCCGCAAATGAAGAATTACAATTACTTACAAAAGAATCAAAGATGTTACAATTATTACACAAGATACAAATAGATACAAAAATACATGAGAATCAAAGTGAGATCAACACATGAGCCAAACATGCCCCAATAGCACTTACTCTATTGGACTGCTTTTCAATGACAACCACAAAAGCACTCAAGACTCAAGAAGGTGATGCCTCCCCAAGTGGGATACTCAACCCCTTCTTGAATCACACCACAAGAGAAAATAAACCAAAAGATATAACAATGTTTAACTCATATGCTCATATAGACATGAAACATTAAAGACAATAACCATGTAGTTGCAATTAGGATTATAAGAATGAAATCATTATCAATGTGTGTTCCTACACATACATCTAAATCCCCCAACACACAAAGATTTTCTATGCAACTAGATGATTAAGGGGTTTCTTAAAAATTGGATAGATTTTAGTTCCCTCCCCCTAAACTATGTTGGGGCTTTAAACTTCCTCCTCCCTTGGCAAAATGACTGTCGGGGGCTCAAGATAGTAAGGCAACGAGGCCCACCCTAGCTTCCATGGTCAACCCTGACAGTAAGAGTACTTCCCGGAGAGGACACCCACCTGGAGCGTCACGAGACGGTCCCCCGCCACTACCCTCCGTTGTTTTCCTCAAACCCATTTTAGATGGTGGAGATGGCTGAATAAAGCTACCTAAGTTGTCTAAAATGTTATTATGACTCTCGGGCGAGTCTTTAGGTGTGTTTGGTTGATTTTAGGAGTGTTTTAGGTGCCCAAAATTTTAGTTTTTAGCCCAAAACCGAAAATGAAATTGTTGTTATGAGTGTGCTTGCAAGATGTAAAAGTGATAACCATAAACACATATAAATATCAATGGAAAGCTGCAAGAAATATATCATTCATTTATCACCATTGTGTGAAGACAAAACTTGAAGTAAAAAGCAAGTAAATGACAAGAACAACTTGTCAACAAGTATATCAAAATGATATAAGATGAGATCACTTAACCATGTGAAATGAGATATGTTATTGCTTATGAAAGATATGTTAAGTGAAAGAAAGATTGATGAAAAGATAAATGATACCAGGCACCATTCACATGTGTAAACTTGAAAGAGAAATGTAATGTTAAGGCAAGAACAACTTGCCACTTATGCTTGTAAATGAAATGCTATGTGTAAAGATCTTAAACCATATCATAAGATAGCATGAATAGAGAAGTCCATAAGATAACCATCACTAAACTAAAATCACATTTACCATCACAACATATAATCTTGCAAAGAGAAAGAGGCAAGGACAACTTGTCGAAATAGTAATAGAACTAAAACTTTCGTGAAAGGAAATGATCATTCACTTATATGTTAACTCATTTGGAAAGATATACTTGAAATGAAAACTATAACAAAGTGAGAGATCTAGATCTTGACTTGGTCACATATGATTGAAAAAGAGAGATGAAATAATGATTTAAGAAACTAGACAAGATATATCACTTAATCAAACTTAAAGCATTAGACCATTAACCGTGATGAGCATAAGCATATGTAAGAGATTATAACATTAGATGTGATGACTATTTTAGAAGATTTAGACCATTAAGCATATAGATCATCAAAAAAATAGTTTTCCTTTAAGACTTACGATTTTGGGGATTACTCTCCCAAGGTGTAGGCACATTAATCTTAAACAAAACTTAGAAAGCAAAATCGATCATTAAAAAGAATAATTTTTCTTTAAGCCTCACGATTTTGGGGATTACTTTCCCAAGGTGTAGGCAACTAACTTATCAAAGAAAACTTGGAAACTTGAAAAAAAAAGAACAAACCACTTACAATGGTCAAGGTGGAGGCAAGCCTACCGTTTTTTGCCAAAGAGGGTTGTAAAGAAATAAAGAAAATGTTGAAATTAAAAGACTAAACTACTTTGCAAAAGATTAATATACAATGGCTGACATATACAAGTAGAATGCAAGAATGAGAAGAGAAGGGGATAGAAATGTTACCCACTTAGTTGGACAGCTTTTGTTATGTTGTATGGCTGAAATTTGGCAGCATATCCCCTTATTTCTGTCAAGAACCTGTAAAAACCAGCAAGCAAAAGCTTGCTGGAAATGTTGCACAACACAACAAAGTTAAGAAAAAATTATGTTGTTTATGCAGAAATTTTCCACATGAAATTTCCAAGTAACAAAACTGAAATATATGAATATTTGTGACCTATCTAAGAGGGTTAGAAAACTGAAATATAAAATGGATTGTAGCAGAAATATAAAATCAAATAAACTTGGAGTTTGAGTAGGAGTTAAGGGAAGACTCAAGCTTAAAGGCTTTCCCAATAATCCCTTGAAGTGAACCTGCAAAACTTGAGACAAGGGTGAGCCAAGAATAGATATTGTAAATGGATAAACTAACTA
>ML789256.1:86185-102830 GCA_009831015.1 Picea engelmannii
AGATATAGAGATGTTGGGAGAGACAAACAAAACACTACTACATTGGGTGCAAATTACGACGAAATATTACGACGGTTTAAAATTTCATTGTATTTTTTTTGTTTTTTTTGGACTAAATATACTTTTGTTTTTCGGGGTCCAAATGTTGGTCGCTCTAGAGCGACCTTCCAAGTTGTTCAGTAGAGCGACCAACCCCCAGTTAGTCGTTGTAGTGACCAATAATGGCACATGTGACAATCAACGGTCATTTGTGGCAAATCAATCCTATATATATCTCAGTTATGACAAATTTTCTATAGTTGCGACAATCATTTTCTACAGTTGCGAAAATCATTTGGGTGTTATGATGCAATGGTGTTCTGGTTTTTAATGAAATCTTGATTTCAATTCTCTTTCAAGAAGAGAAACATTGAATTGATTAGACTCTACATAGATGATATTTTGAAGGTTGGTACTTAAAATTTTTCTGTGTGATTTAGTAATTTGGTGGTATTGAACTATTTTATGGTTTATTTTCACTCCTAAAATCAAATTTTATGGTTTATTTTAACTCAGAAAGATTTTATGGTTTATCCACTTTTGATAGAGTAAAAATATTATTGATTCAGCTACAATCACTCTAATTAGATTCAATCACTCTAATTTTGTTCTTATATTTCATGGAACTTCTTGAATATCTAAGTATCCTTGCCTTAGTAAATTTACATTTAGGGTTTCCTCCTTGAGTTGRAAAAGRACCAAYTRKAAGTGAAGARCARTGGHTTTTTTGTYGATATTRGGCATYARTACTCTTGTGTATCCCTAAAGCTACCCTAATTTTTATTAGGGACTTAATATTATATAGTRTGATTTTGGKTGATAATARATCCACCTCCTCTTATTAATGTTTCATGCTTTTAGGWTTCATTCKYTGTCCCTTATTTTTTCTGAACATGYTGTATAATTTTCATTACAAATATCTAAATAYATACCAAWTTATTTGAATAGATTTGTATATTDTACTTATAATGTTTCAATGGATTTGTTGTAATAGGTAATTACAATGTCAACTCYARACGAGAAAAGAGAGCTTGTTATGTTAAAGWGGCACATGKTGATTCATGGTGATGGGAAATGTTATTTCCCTTGTYGTGAATGYARGGGWTTTAATGGAAGAAGAYTAMCTTTAAAAATAGTTGAAAAACAWTGTAGGGAGAATGGGCACATTGAAGGGGGCAATGAATATCGTCCCATGGTAAGTAATTAGTTATTATAGATCTTTAAGGGTATTATACATTAATTTTTTTTTTTAATTTATCTTTCAAAATAATATTTTTGATATACTCTAACTGTATTTTATTGCTACCATTGTTTTTATTAAAGAAAAATCATACTAAGAATGTGATTTCGCCTAGTAGGAGACGTTTTCATAGAGATAATACTGAAGAACAAGTTGAACTTAATCATGTGGATAATGGTGACCACGTTATTCCTATGGAAAATGATGATATTAATAATACAGTTGATGATGATGGGACAAATAGATTGTTCCAAGACATTTATAATGCTCCAATGGATGATGGGGTCAACATGGAGGAGGACAACTTGTAGGATGATAATGATGATAGTGATGAGGACAATGATGATGAATATATTTTTGATAAACCTATCCTTCAAAATGCCACTGAATCCCTATATGAAGGCACAAAAAAAAGTGTTCTCTTTGTTGTAATGTTGTTGGTCAACTTGAAGGTATCAAATGGTTTGTCAAACACATGTATGACACAGATCCTAAGGTAAGCAACATAATTTTATAGTTTTATGCAATTTTCAACTTTTATTTTATTTTATTTTCAGTGTCAATTGATGTCTAAATTAAGGATGCAATACTTATAATGATTAATATAATTTTCATTATTGAATTTTTTTTGTGTATATTGTTGTTGTAGGTTGATAGGTGAATATTTCTTACCATAACCAAATAAGTTACCTCGCACATACCGAGAATTATCTACCATTCTAAAAGAAATTGGAATGGAATATCAGGCTATTGATGCATGTCCCAATGATCACATAATATATTATGGACAATATGCATCTGAATTGAATTTTCCACAATGTCAAATCAGTAGATATCGAACTGATCAGTTAAAAAGAAAGGTGCCTCACAAGGTTCTTCGTTATATTCTCATAATTCCATGCCTGCAGTGACTATTTAGATGTCAAAACATAGCACAATTTATGGATTACCATGCATGGAATAGAAGTGAAGATGATGTTCTTCGAATGCCTATAGATGGTTATTTATATAAAAATATCGAAGAAAGATGGTCAATTTTTAAAGAAGAACCTCGTAATGTTAGGATTTCATTGGCAGCTGATGGTGTAAATCCATTTGGTGAGCTCAGGTCTATGTACTCGGTGTGGCTTGGTTTTGTTATAAACAATAACCTTCCTCCTTGGATGTTAATAAAGAGAGAGCACACAATGTTGGCAATGATTGTTCCAGGTATATTTTTATAACGATATTGTGTTTTTAATGTTTAACATTTCATTTGTCTTGTTCATTGCACAATTTCATATATGTATACAAGGTGTAGTAATTATGTGTATTTTTTAACCATTTAGGTAAGTACCAAGTGAAAGATATGAATGTATATATTGAGCCTATTTTCGATGAGTTGTTAAAGTTATGGGACGACATCACTATCTATGAAATCTCTAGACCAATAGGTCAAAGAGGATTTCAATTCCATGGGATTCTTACATGGACAATTCACGATGCATCGGGACTAACACACTATTTTCACTTAAATAAGTTAGATATTGATGATATTGTAATGTTTGTTTTTTAAATAATTGCTTGTTATATAACTAATGCTTCCATTGATGTGTATCTTCTAGGTTTGCAAACAAAGGGTAAATTTGCATGTCTAGTTTGTGGTCCTAGGATGAGATCTCACCATTCAAGAAGTTTAGGAAAGGAGGTGTTTGATGAATATAGGCACTTTCTCCCTAAGAACCATAGGTATCGAAATACCTATAAACATCTTTTCAATGGTAAAGAGGATATTGGGATAAAACCACGAAGAATGACACCACACCTATGGAAGTTGGAATATAACAGATCAAATTGTCAATGTAAGTCAATATTCATCATCGTATGCAATATATTACATTTTTTAATTGTGTTGAATTCTCATGTCTACTGTGTATAAACTAACAATTGTTGTGTTAATTTCATTTATGTAACATATAGTTGGTCGTCAAGGCATTGATCTTCTTCCACGAGGGATGAAAAGTTTCCCCAAACAATTCAATAGGTTGCCCTACTATGAGCAACTAGAAATAACTCATTTGTTCAACACAATGCATATCGGGAAGAACATAACAAAAATATTGTGGAGAATCTTAGATGGAAGGCATGACAAAGAAAAAATTTCTAAAATTTGTAGTTACATTCAAGAAGCCAATCATGCAATCCTAAATATTATTGATTTAAATAGGACTAATTGAGTCGATCGAAATAGCCTCCCATGGTTATTTAAAGAAGATGAAAGCAATGTTGTAAAAGAGCTCTTTCGAAAAATTAGATTTCCAACAGGATTTGCTTCAAACATCAAGAATATATTAACAAAGAAAGGTGAATTTGGTGGGTTAAAAACTCATGACTGGCATACCTTCATCAAGGTAATTTCTTTCGTATATTTGTTATGTATTGGTAAGAATCGATGTAATATTTTTAAATTTTGTAAATATAATGTTAATATGAAATTGGAAATTTATTAATGTTCCATTGTTTTGTTATAGTATGTGCTACCTCTATCTTTGCCTGACAGCTTTGACAACAATGTAAAACAAGTTATATACGACCTTGGAGAATACATGAGGTAAATAACGACAGATGAATTACATATTATTATTTATATGTAATAAAAATGTTGTAGAAGTTTTTGATGACATGTGTTTTACTTGTAATATTCATGTATACAATATTGTCTTTGTTGAAACATATTTTGTTCTCATAACATTTGTAGGTGGTTGTCATCTAAATAAATTCATAAAGAAGATATAAAATATTGGAAGAGAGAAATTCCTCATTTAATGTGTGCAATGCAAAAGTATCTACATCCAGCATTTTTCAATGCACAAGAACACTACCTCATACACTAGGTCGAGGAGATTGAATTGTGTGGACTTATACACATAAGGTCAATGTGGATGGTGGAGAGACACATCTGATCAGATAGCCCTTAGGAAAAATAATACCTTAACCCAACAGTTTAATCTGGGTTATTCGTCTTGTGAAGTAGGTTAGAATGTAGATTAACTGCTTGGCCTGTCTTGCCCAAATAGAACCAGATTGATAGAGTTGTTACCTCATGACTCCAATGCCTAAGTGTAGTTGAAATAATGTCCCCTTGGTGGTGTGTATGAGAAAATCGAAGAAAAACCCATAAAAAAGCACTAATCCTAAGTTTTCCTACACATGACTTTTTCCGCCCCTGACATATGTTTAGGTCACCTTCCAGTGGTCCAGATCTCATCTCTCAGATCAACGGCTCACAGAGCATTCTGGACCCCCCTTAGTGTTCTACTTTTAACCCAGGGGGGGGGTCCGAAATCGATGGTAATACTTACACAGATCTGGATGGTCCTGAACGGGGAGCATGAATCCATGGCTCACATTGGATTCCGAACCCCCCACCCATTCTGCCTTTTACGGAGGGGGGGGGGGTCCAGAATTGGTTGTAAATCAGGCGCACATCTGGAGGGCTCTGAATATAGCTCTCAAATTGGTGGTCCACATTGAATTCTGAACCCCCCCCTCCGTTCTGCCTTTAATGGAGGGGGGGGGGTCCGGAATTGATATTAACAAACGCGCAGATCTCGACGGCAATAAAACAAGAGCACAGATCAATGGCTCGTAACGGATTCCGGACCCCCCCGGGTGTTCTTCTTTTAACCAAAGGGGGGGGGTCCGGAATGAATATTCCTTACGGTGGGCCCCTTGTTACAGGTGGCATTGTTATAATGGTCTAGAGGTCACATCCTCCACATGTTGTCTGACACCCCGTCTCCCCTAGAAGTCATCCTCCACTAAGCCCACTTGTCCCACTTTCCCTCGGGTCGAAGTCCCATCCTGTTACTGCTGTCAGTCCATGTTGTCAGCGCCATAACACCCTTCACTCATGAACCACCCCCTTTGGCGACTCTTACCCCCATTCACAAACCTCCACGTCAGTCGTCCATATACTTTGACCTCCGTCACCTGCCATATCACCCCAAGTGGCCCATTGTCCATTAATTACTGGGTAATATACCCGTTGTCACGCTGACCATTTTCCCGCGTCCGACCAACCCATTTTTGAATAAAACTACCATTCTCCTTTGTATTCGTTATTCATCCATCGCGCCAGTAACCTCCTTTTCCTCCATTTCTCCCACATTGTTTTCACCTACAGTCAGTCAACCCCACTAACATGTTGTTTGTTGCAGGTACAATTGCCTAAATGGTGTCTAAGACAAAGCAAACGGAAGAGGAAGAGAATCCGTTCATTCCTCCTCCGGTTGACCTGGATAAAATCCCTCTGGTCGACAAAGATCGCTTGATAGCGGACACGATATGCAGTTTTGAATTCTCTGACCTGCAGTCATGGCTCCGGGAAGTTTTCCTCGACCAGAGTGATGAGATTGGGCACTGGGAGTCCAATTTGCCCCTATATCTGTTCCCTCAAATTCACCATTTCCCTGAGTTCGCACTCAAGTGCGAAGCTCACTATGTCCCCGACCAGAAAGCTATTGTTTCCTCGTCGGGGGACGTCCTCTTCTTCATCACCCCAGAGGATATTGACCAAATGATGCAGATAACCCGCCTGGAATCTACGTCCCCATTCAACCTGGAAGTCCTCACTGAGCTTTACCAAAAGATGACTTTCCCGCAGAGAGCTCAGATAGTTGAGCTTTTCCTCCCCACTTCCGCTCTGCTCCCATCCACAAATCCCCTGTACCCTTCTTCTCTGTTTTCCACCAAAGGAAATCAGATTATTTCTTCCCTATGTGCCCTGCTTGGGTAATATTCCGATAAATGGGTAGATGAACCCATCCTAGGTTTCCTATCTATCTTCTCAAATGACGAACAACCAACCACGCAATTCAACTACAACACTTTCCTAGCCAATAACATCCATGAACAATTTGTTAATTTCACCACAGAGGGCATGTTCAGGTATTCATCCATTCTGGCCTACATGTTTGTCTACTTCCAAGAAGACAAGTTCAATTTCTCCATGCAGAAGATGGACACCGACGGGAGGCCACAACTAGTCACAGTGTGGACATCTCTTCTGAAATACAATTCTGTCGAATACGAATTCACGGCGTTCATTGATCAGTTTTACCACCCTGTGGTAAGTATGTTGAGTGGCATGCCTGAGCCACGGATAAATGATGAAGTCTGGAGAATTCTACACCTCTCGGACAGTGCGAAGACGGGGGACTGGTACTTGTATCAGAATCACTCCGAGATCCAAGTTTATGGGTGCGAGTTGGCACCATACAATCTTTCGAGATATATATTGGTAAGAATTTTCGTGCTGGAATATATTAGACAAATTATGAATTCTGATGATATTCACTTTGTTTCCCTTAAAAAGAAGAAACAATTGTGGATTAAAGGGAAAATAGGCTCTTTCATCTGCAATAACAGAGGTGCGGGTGATGAAGCTGACAAACTGTTGAGAGAAATGAAATTTCTGACAAGTTTCGTCTGGCAGTATGATCCCTGCAGGATCATTTCTGAGATGAGAGTCAAAAATAAGAATGCCCCATATGCGCACGAGCCCAGGCCGGAAATCAAAAGATTTGCTAATCTGACAGAATGGGAGCCTGATACGTTGGTGGACGTGGAACCAATTATCGGGATGGAAAGGCAGGTACCTTCAACAAGCGCACCACCCACTGCCACACCTCATAATCCTAAGGAAAAGAGGCCCCGGCAAGAATCGTCTTCTCCCGTAACAGAGGTGTCTTCGGATGAATTTAAGATGCACGCCAAAAAGCCAAGGAGAGCTCCAACGACTGGCACGACAATGGAGCAAGAGATCACAACTACCACAATGGCCACCACAGGGGTCAATCCCACCAGTTTACCTTTCGGCTAGAGTCAGCACAAGGAAGTGGTGAAAATGTTAAAATCCACAGACTCTCCCACAAATGCTTCTCCAACCAAGACCGGGCCCAAGTTGGGCATGTTTGAAAAATATGATTTGATCAAGAAGAAAAATCAGACTCTTACTACCAGCACTTATGCCCAGTTCCAGAAGCAGTCGTCCACAGCTCAACACAGGCTCCTTTCAACGTTTGATACAGAAAAAGGCAGGATGCATATGGCCTTCCTCCAAGCACAAGTGCAAGATCCCAAGGTTATATCAGATTATAAAAGGGCCACATTTGAGTTTCAGGCTAAAGACGTGCATCCAGTAGATCAGATGGATCTGCACAAGCAAACCGGCGAGATGGTTTTCCACACTCTGGCCCACGCTACAGCTTCTGCATAAAAATTTCGGGTAGCTTTGAGCAACGCCCAAACCCAACTGAAGATGGAGAAAATTTCATCTTCGCGAAGGACAACAAAATCAAAACACTGGAGGAGCTGGTCCTCAAGATTGGTTATGACCCTGTAAATGTCAAAGCAGCTGAAGAAATGATTAAAAAGAAAAACGCTGACATCGTGTCTTTGAGAAAACAGTTAAATCTCCCTCCAACAGAAGACCCACAGGCAAAGGAGATAGCTGAAAGGGAAGGTGAAAAGGATGAGATGTTGAAATTACTCATGGAGCAGAACGCTCAGTTAAAAGAGATGGAAATATTGCTGAGAGAGAAAGAGAAAACAAAGACAATGGAAGGCATCCCATTGAGTGTTATCCCAATTGCAGGATTGAGCACAGCGACAGTGACAGCCATTCCATCTGCTGCATCAGTACCACTACCAGAGGGAGCAACAGACTTGGCCAAGTCTATGGAGAGAATGAAACTGCAGGAGTCTGAAATCAACAGGCTTAAGAAGGAAGTAGAGAATCTCCAAGAGCTAAAGATTTCTTTCCAGGCTAGTCTGTCCAAAGAGAAACAGGTAAACGAGCAAATCAAGAAGGAGTTACAACAACTCCAGAAACAGACAATGGCAGGGAAAACTTTGGCAGAGGTGAAAGAGATCGTGTGGACTGATATTTCCAAGTCTATAAACAAAATCTGGCCAATGGTTCAAATTATGTTTGAACAAAACGAGTTGCTCGAGAGGAGCAAACAGGCAGTGGAGAAAATCAGAATGGAGCTGGGAGACATGTCGGCACAAGCTAATGAAATCATAAGATTCCTGAATTCCAAAACCAGGGAGGAACTCGAAGAATTGAAAATCGAGGACAGGACAGAAACCATACTTGAAGTCAAAAGGGTTCTGACCAAAAGGAGCCTCATGCTTCAGCTGGAGGAGAAAATTCAAGTTATGGATCAAGGAGTGCAGAAGTTTTTCAACAAGATAGATGCTATGCAAAGGAAGGGCCTCCCTGGTATGCAGTTCATTAATGAAAAATTAATGACACTCCCTGATTATTAGAAAAGGTTGGCTGAAGTGTCCAAGGACAATTCTAAATTTGCAGGTATACAGGGAAGCATCACTGGAAAAGCATTCATGGACGCTTTGCAGTTGGATTTTAGTATCCATCATGAGATTAAGCACATATTCGTCATCAAGCCCACATTTTCTAAGTACACTGACATGGATGAAGTGTACAGGAGACTGCTTAAAGTTACAGTGCCAGGTCATATCAGATGGGAGGAGCTGTGTGATCTACTAGACTAGCAGATGAGCTGTCTCATCCAATCACATGTCCTATCAGAAGAGGCTGAGGAGGCACCTCGCCAACGGCCTACTCCTGAAACTCAGCATATTGTTGTATTGAGTCATCAAAACAGTCTTGATTAGTTAAGTTAGTTAGTCTAAAAATAGCATGAGCACGTCCTGATCAGTTACGACAGGAGCGTATGTATTTTGTTTTATAAATATTTCATTTTCCGATGTATTGAGGGTTGTTGATTCTCACACCCGATTGCTATCAATATGTATCATTTTTGAAGAAATCCACCATTAATAAAGAAGAGGCATTTTACAGGATTCTTGCATATGTTCACTGGTGATGTGCTTCTCTAAGTTAAATGTTTTCTTTCGCTGTATTCATTTTTTTGTCTGAATCTAATCTTTAAGAATAGCGTTATGTTGCAGGATTTATCTTTGATACCCTGTTTCTGATTCTAAAGATTTAAATGTTCATCTTCTAATACCTTCAATTAAGAAATTCTTAACTGCTTGTTAGTTGAAGTTATTTCCTCATCTGTTCTTCCATCCATCATTTTAATTGCTAAAAGATCCAGTGAATGTATTACCTCGCCCTGTGAAAAACTTCTTTGGTGTTTCTGGTTATTTCTCAGACTTGATTAAACACTAACCCCATAGCCCAATGGATGTGTAGATTGCATCAGCCACTCTCAAAAACTCTTTACAACAAATCCTACAATTTCTTTAACTAGCCTAATATCTGAGAATAAAACAAAGCTAAATCATATAGAGAGATCCCTCTCTGAAGCTGGAAGGGCTAGATCCCAGCTTTAAAAGCGGTTGGTTAAGGTTACCTTAGTAAATTTCTTCTTTTTCGACCTCTAGGAAATTTACCAAGTGCTAACAGATGACATGAAGAAAACCATTGATTCAGGGATAACTGTAGTGTTTCAAGTCACTAATGTTTCTTCTAGAAGTGACAAACATCCAAGACTAACATAAAATAGATATTATGGACATTTGGATGATATAATCGAGTGTGACTTCAAATCCTTCAAGATAATTCTATTTGAGGTCAAATGGTATTGTTTATGGATGTAACATCCTCCACACTCACGACAACAACTCTGATAATAGGTGCAAATTTTTATTTTTATTTTTATTTTTTTTAAGTGTGCGCGCGTGTGTAGAAAGGAAACAGACACACTTGACACTACGTTGCCACCCGAAGACTAACAAGACGCAACCACGAATATCACAACAAGAATACATAAGGTGCACAACAAGTAACTGCAAGCATTAAACGACCATAGACATAAGGAAGAATCCATAACAATATATTTTACTATTTCTTCACAGGAAAGCAGGGCGTTTAATCTTAGTCCTCTGCTCCGGAGAGAGAGAAGGTCAGATAGGCTTCTGGCCGACTGCTTAGGCAGAAACTAGTAACCCGACAACGAATAAGGCGCAAGCAAGACGAACACAACAAGATGACATACGACGTACCATAGTAACAACATGCGTTTAACGACGATCAAGTGATAATAAGTAACACTGACTACCCGCCCATCCTACCCTGCAATGGTTAGGACCTCCAAGACACATAAGCAACGCTCAAGCCCAGGTTCCCATCGATTTTAACCATTTAAAGTCTCAGGGCTGGCGACTGTTCTGAGGAACAAGGAGGTGTCTACTTCCTACCCAACACAAGCAGACCAAGCACACAACAGTTTACATCAACATTCCTTAATGATCTAAACTTAATATGATAGACAATAATTAGGAACCAATGATTGTAATCAACAAGACTGTGATCTTAAATCCATAATTGATGCAATATTCGAAAACTTTTTCATCACATAATAAATTCACATTAACCTTAACTCACTGAACTAAATTTATAATTGGGTAGCCAATAATTGTGAACCAATAAATAACGCAACATCACAACGATTATATATCCATAACTGATGCTAAATCCAAAAATCATGTAACACAACATTATAAATATTCATTAACATTAACTTAAACGATGAAATTACTAAAGAAGATCTGAAGAAGTACTTTTATCTCCAATTGACCAATGTTACAAGACCATTCTCCTTCAATTAGATTATATACAATATCAAGATTTTATGGAAGGGAAATAGAACTATTCCAATTTAACAATAGAAGACAAGATGACTATATGTATAACCAACCAATCTCACCAAGATAATCAAGTTACAAGGGAGAATGGACAGGTTGATCAATCTAGATTATCATAAATTCCATCCTAGTTATCAGTAATTAGAACAATTATTTTATCTTGACAATTTACTATTAACGCAACAAGTACTGAAGGTCTTGTGAGTAACAAATTATATAACTTAAAGAAGGTCTTGTGAGTAACAATTTTATATAACGTTAAAGCCAGGGCAGGTAAAGTAATTCCATCAAGGACCGTTTTAATTCAGGGTGTGTCAAATGCATTTGTTGATTATATTCTAAAACAAAAGGGTGAAAATGAGGGTCTCACATAAGGTAAATTGTCCAAATCCATCCTACAGATCTCTTAAGGAGCAATTGTTAACTTACCAAACATGACCCTAAGATTCCCTTACCTCCCCAAGAGTTAGCCTAAAAAAATATTTAGAGATGAGACTTAAGGGTAGTTCAAGGTCCAATGAAATATGACTTGATTACTTTTATATGTTTGAAATTTTTTACATAAGGTCATTCATTCCATGTTCAACCACTTGGTGAATTAAAATAAACCTTACATCAGAACGCTTCACTCCATGAACTTAAATAATTAATAAAAATCTTAACATGCATTGCCTAACATCTAGGTACACGTAAATCCTCATGTAAGTTATGGTCTAAAATTAAATTATAAAACAAAATCAAATAAATCTAAAAAGGGAAGATGCCCAAGGGTGCAGATCCTGTCCAAATTCAGTAAGAAGTGCGGTGTAAAAGAGGTCTGAGAGTTTAGGGTTCTAAAAATTTCCTGCAAAAGAACTGACTGACATTTTTTTATTTATGACGATCCCAGCTAGCATTTAGAGAATTACAGAGAACAACTGTCATTTCCCACAGTCATTAGATTTCCATTAAATAAAAACAAGGCTAACAACGGTCACCCATAAAATTCTTCCAGTTCACATGCTGGAAACACAAATTTCTAAAAATCAGCGCAACAACTATCTGCAGTGTCTACCTAACACACTAAGCAATCGAGCAAGAAAAACAGTTAGCAGAATGGGGTTCCCAAAATTAGAGCAACGTCGGCAAACTAAACAAAGGGGTCATGGGTAGCTACAACCATCAAGGCGAAGGGTAGCCGGTTTAAAACACTGTGGCAACGACAGCAAGTCGGTTCCACACCGTGGTAGGGAAATGAAGTTTTAAGTTAAATTTCCAATCCAGTGGCAACGAGAAGTGTTCACCAGATTTGCAGGGTTGGGTGTGGTTAAAACGCATGGGTCTCTTTCCCCACTTCGCATGGAATTAAGGCACCTATCTGCAGATATTTAGTGGTCGTCAATTGAAGGGTGGTAGTCTCCGCCAATCGCAGAGGATCCATAACACCGAGTGCAAGGGTTATCAATAAAATGCAGAGCATTACAACAGTAAAATGCAGTTAAAAATTAGCAATGAACGCAGTGATATCCAAACGCACAGGGAATTTCTCGAAGTGAAAACGCAGAGGTAAACCACAATCGCAGAGAGTTTTTAATGGCCAAAATGCAGAGAAAAACATCAGCAATGTAGAGAAACAATCGCAGAGAGTTTTTTAATGGCCAAAACGCAGAGAAAAACATCAGCAATGCAGAGAAACAATCACAGAGAGTTTTTAATGGCCAAACGCAGAGAAAAACATCAGCAATGTAGAGAAACAATCACAGAGTTAAGATGCGAAGTGAATAATGCAGCGCGGTGGGGTTCAACCAGCAAACTGAATTACGCAAGGGAAACTCAGTCAACAGGGATATAGAGGCCAGGCTAGAGTGGCCATTTAATTTCATTTTTTTTATAGATGAATATTTTCCAACGTAGGGTTAAATTTCTTCTGCCAACACATAAAGGAAACGATGGGATAATTATTTTTCATACAGTACTAAATTTAACAATAGAGATATTGTTTTTACAGCAGTTACCCAATAAAAGAACTCCGAGGTAAATAAACAAAACAATCATTCCAGCCAACCAGGTTCAACATCGATCAAAATTAAATAACTTCATCTCAGAACACCATATAAAATGATGACAACAGAAGAGAAGGCTAGGGGTTGCTGAAATGACACAGTAGAATTTACAGCAATATTAAAAACACAACAATCCATCGGAGTAAGAAAATAAGAACAACCATTCATCCCAACGATAACTCGCACCTACTGAAATTAAACATTCATCCATCTAGATTACCATTACACAAGCAGATCTAATCACAACCTAATGCATTCTATTCTACAAATCGAAGAGCGTACCGTTGCCCATTTCCTGCTCCCAGTGTCGTCCACGCGCTCCGTGTCGCTCCCGCTCACCGACCATCGAGACCTCACCGGTACCTCCCAGCCAATTGCTAGGGTTAATCTGCTTCCCCCTTATCCCCCCGATCCGCAAAGGGGCCACCCACTTTCCATATGGTACGTCTAGCTTCCCAACTCGCCTCGCAAGGCCGAGCTACCACTCCTATCCGAGCTGGAAAATCCCAACTCTCCACAAGTAATTAGTCAAGTCACTAATCCGGCAGTGTAACGTTATGCTAACAGCCGATCCCTTCTTCCTCATCTCCCTTTTCTTTTATAGATTTTTCAGACCCACCAACTTTCCTAATTCACATTTTAAATTAAGTTTCAATAAAAATTTCTAAATATTCTCCATCGCACAAGTGTCGTCCATCCCCCTCTTTTCTCCAATAAATATTTTCGTTAAATTTATTAATTGTCTCAAATACCTCACCCACCTAGAGTCGCTCCTAAATTTACTCCTAGGTGTTCCTAGATCCCCTTACATGTTTTAAATACTTTCCTAAAATAAAATATGTTACTAAATTAGCTCAGATTAGCAGGTTCTTAATTGCAGATTCCTTACTATGTTGACCTTGCTTTTTATCATAAGTTCAACTCTTTCCTTAATTATGTTTCCCCCTTTCCTAAGTTTCCTAATTTTTATTTATCCCCATCTTTCCCATCTTTTTTTTAGTCAAAATGGCAGTTGCGCTATTAAATATTTCCCATTTATCATTTATTTAATATCTTTTGTACTTTCACAAGTTAGGAAATAATTTCTTCTTTGTAAAATTTTAAAACCATTAGTTTTAATTTAATTCTTACTCTTGTCATTTACCCCAAGAATTTTATGAAGACCCAACTATTACTTAAGTGGGTTTTTGTTTAAATTATTATTTTTATTGTAGGGTCTTTTTCTTTAGGTTAGGCTAAAATTTTACCCTAGAAAAGTTTTAGACTTAGGACTTAGATTCTGAACTGGGCGACAATTGTTTAGGGGAGTCTTTTTAAGAATTTCTTAAGGTGTTAATGTTTTAGGGCCATATAGGTTTGTTTCTTCCTCAACATCAATGCGACGTGCCCTTCAGGACACACCACGTGCTCCAAGGGTGCCACTCGCCTTGCTCGTTTCTTTTGCGCGACGTGCCCTTCAGGATGCACCACGTGCTCCAAGGGTGCCACTCGCCAACTTGACTGATTGGTAGACATCTATAACCCCTAGAGTCAACACTCCACCAGGTGAACTTGTGGGAGACTAAGGGCTCTAAGGAATAAGGCCCCCACCTTATTGCGCACCCCTTAGAATCATCGTGAGCGACTGTCACAGTCTTCCCTCACGACATCATGGATCCTCTCGAACTAGGTAATCGTTAACCTACAGTTCGAGCCACGGCGGGAATGCTAGTAGGTTGTCGCAGGGCTGTTGTCCACACCTCTCCCTCAACCTCTTTGGAAATTGTGTGTGACCCCTTTACTCCATATGTGAGTCTGGTCGGCAAGCTATCGTCAGCCTGCATCATGAACAATCGTGTCAGAACATGTCAACATCATATCATCAAATCAATGAAACATCACAGTAAATAAATCAACCCAAATAGCACACTCCCTGATTCAATCCGGAGTCCAAGGGGTTCCACTGATGCCTCTGCATCCTCAAGGTCCAAAACCCTGCACACTCAATACAATTGAGTCAATAACACCTGTCTACGTCAAAGCAGTAAGACATCATGTCATCTATCATAACGCATCATAATCAAGGATAATGTTTTAACATCATATAAGTCCAGATCACTTGCAAGCAAGTGTCCTCAAGAAACAAGTTTTCTCAGTGCACCAGAGCGGGATGTTACATACACCCCCTCTTGGTCTAAACTTTGTCCCAGAGTTTCTCAGTATAAATGCCGAAATAAAAGTACCACAGCATCATAGGTCTATCTATCAAACAAAAAATGGGAACAACTGACGCATATCATATGCGTCCTCCCAGGTCGCCGAGTGTGGACTATAACTGTCCCACTGGACCTTGACTCGATTCTCCCGTTCGATGTTGTAACTGTCGAACGTGATGATCTAAGATGCGTACTGGCTCAGCTGTGAGCACTCCCTTGTCCGATACCTATAAGGAACTCATGTGAATCACATGTGTGGGATCACTAATATAATGTCTCAAAACTAATACATGAAAAACATCGTGCATATGCCTCAAAGAATCAGGCAAGGCCAGTCGATAGGCCACCGGCCCCTTTCTCTCCACAATCTCGAAGGGTCCCATGAACCTAGGAGAGAGTTTAGCTCCCTTTCCAAAATTGATCGAACTCTTATGCGGTTTAACCCGCAAGAAGACTCGATCGTCGACCTCGTAACTACGGTCGACTCAGTGCACATCGGCATAACACTTCCGTCGATCCTGCGCTGCTTTAATCCTTTGTCTTATGGTTTTCATTTGCTCTTCCATTTCTTGGATCGCTTATGGTCCCACCAGGACCCTATCCTCAAGTGGATCCCAGCTCAAGGGCGTCCGACACGGTTTCCCATAAAGAAACTCAAAAGGTGCCATCTTAATGGTGCTCTGGTAACTGTTGTTGTAAGAGAACTCTACTAGAGGCAAGAATTCCTCCCAACGCTTTTGTTAGTCCATCACGTACATGCGCAACATGTCTTCCAAGTTTTGGTTCATTCGTTGGGTCTGTCCGTCAGTCTCTGGGTGATACGCAGTACTAAAATTAAGTTGGGTTCCCAAGGCCTCTTGGAAACTCATCCAAAATCGTCTAGTAAACACTGATCCTCGATCGGATATAATCTTTTTAGGAACGCCATGCAGCCTCACAATCTCACTGATGAAAACTCTCGCTATGTCAAGTGCCTGATACGTCGTATGCATAGGAATAAAGTGAGAACTCTTCGTCAGAGTGTCTACTACTACAAAAATCGAGTCGTGTCTCCTTGTCGTCAGTGGAAATCCAACAATAAAATCCATCGAAATAACTTCCCATTTCGATTCCGGAATGGCATGTGGTTGAAGTAATCTTGTCGGGTGTCTATGTTCAGCCTTCACCTGCTGACACTCTAGACATCTAGCCACAAAGTTGACTATGTCGGCCTTCATTCCCTTCCAGAAGAATAAGGGTTTAAGGTCTGCCCTCATCTTCGTGACTCCTAGGTGAGCCATGTAAACTTCTCTATGAGCCTCACTCAGGATTGTTTTAGGATAAATCCGTAAGTGCGGACACAAACCGATCTCCCCAGATCCACCTGGATCTGGAACAAACAGTGACAGAATACTACTCTTTCCCTAGTTCTAAAGTATTGAATGGACAAGAGAAGAAGGATGATGTAC
>ML789256.1:102881-115866 GCA_009831015.1 Picea engelmannii
TACTGTCTCCAAAAGAGTGATTTTGAGAGATTGACAAGTGTAACTTTCTTCATGAAAATGATCTTAAAGAAGAGCTAGATCTTCTATCACCATGTCATTATCATGTCATCATCTTGATAACCAAAAATGAGGATAACAAGGATCAACATCCTCAACTCGTCGTTTGGTGGTACGTAAATCCGACCTCTAAACCTCAATAACCCATTGCTATCAAAAGAAAATCCCTCATATTGTGGTACCATCATTGTGTTTTGTCCGAAAAACCCTCGACCTCTATGTACCATTCGTCATTACGCTGTAAAGTGAGAATCTTCTCTCGTAGATTCATCTGAAGAGGCAACACCGAAAAGATGCGTGGCCTCTGACTCAAACCATCCGCCACTCGGTTCACCGCACCCTTTATGTAAGAAATCTCAAAATTGTACTCCCTAAGCAATTCCGACCAACGTCGTTGTCGTGCGTTCAGGTCGCTTTGCGTAAAAATGTGTTGTAGTCCACAATGATCATTCCTAAGTTCAAATTTTCATCCAACAAGGTAGTGTCTCCAAACCTTCAAGGCATATACGATGGCTAATAACTCCAAATCATGCGTCGCGTAGTTCTCCTCATGCCTTCTTAGTTTCCTTGAAATATAAACAATCACTCGTCCGTCTTGCATCAAGACTCTGCCTAAACCTTCCTTGGATGCATCAGTGCATACCAAGAAGTCTGCGTCCCTGTCAAGGACCTTTAGTATCGACGTCATTGTCAACAACTCTTTAAGCCTCCGAAATGCTTCTGCCCATTTCTCCGTCGAAACAAACTTCTTGTTTTTCTTCTGCAATTCCGTGATTGGATTTGCTATCTTTGAAAATCCCTTAACAAACCGTCGATAGTATCTGGCTAAACCCATAAAACTATGCACTTCTGTGACATTCATTGGCATAGTCCATTCCATAATAGCCTCAACCTTGGATGGATCCATGGCGATACCTTCATTGAAGATGACATGCCCTAAGTAGTGAATCCTCGATAGATAAAAAGAGCATTTGGACAACTTCCCATACAATTTGTGCTCTCATAGACACTGTAGCACCAAGTTCAAGTGCTCGTCATGCTCCTCTGTCGTACGAGAGTAAATCAAAATATCGTCTATGAACACTTGGAAGAACTTGTCCAAGTACTCGTAGAACACCCCGTTCATCAAACTCATGAATACCCCTGGGGTGTTTGTCAGTCCAAACGGTAAAACAATAAACTTGCAATGTCTGAATCTCATCTTAAAGGCAGTCTTAGGGACGTCATCCTCCTTGATCTGTAACTGGTGATACCCTGATCGCAAATCGATCTTGGAGAACACCGTCGCACCCTTCATTTGATCGAACAAATCATCAATTCTTGGTAAGGGATACTGATTCTTGATCATAGCCTTGTTCAGTTGACGGTAGTCGATGCAAAGCCTCCATGATCCATCCTTCTTCTTAATGAAAATAACAGCTGCACCTCACGGTGACACACTAGGACGTATCAGTCCCAGGTCCAGCAACTCATTCAGCTGCATTTTCAACTCTTGCAACCCTGGGGTCGACATCTGATAAGGAGTTCTTGCTATCGGTTCGGTCCCTGGTTTCAGGTCTATGGTAAACTCCAATTCCCTTTCCGGCGGCATCCCAGGTAACTCCTCTGGAAACACGTCCGCAAACTCCTTCACCACCGGAAGGTGTTCTAGACCTTCCACTACTCCCTTTTCGTTTAGCGCAAGGATCACATAAAGTTTGCACCCCTTGCGCATACTCTTCCATAACTGTAAGGAAGAGACAAACCTCAGGGATACTCCCTGGATCCATCCTTCAATCACTCATCTCTGTCCTCCATCATCGACCAAGCTCAACCATTTCGTCTTGTAGTTGAGTATCACCTCACACGATTCCAACCGATCCATACCAATCACGACATCATAAGATCCTAAGATCGTGATGTACAAGTTGACCCTCGTGACAAACTCTCCCAGGTTAAGGGCACAGCCCGTAACCTTTCCTCCAACCTTATGTTTGGCTCCTGAATCCATCTCTGCGAAGCTAAACTCGTCTTGTTTTACTGCCTTTACCTTAATCCTTTTTAGCGCTGCACCAGAAATGAAGCTCTCAGTAGCACCTGGGTCTATCAAAATACTAAGGGTCTGGTCAGCGACAGTACCTGTCGTCTCGAGCACAGTTGACTGGTGCTCTGCCTGGAAGTTATTCACCACTGCATGAATCTGATGGGCCTTGCCCATGTCTCCCACTGTAGCGGGTCCGGCTGATCTGGACGCCCTGTTCCTCTCCACAGGACAGTCCCGCTGGTAGTGTGGCTCCCCACACATCCAACACCCCTTCTTCGGCCCAGTAGTCCTAGTACCCGAAGTAGAAGATGACGACCCACTGGCCTGGAACCCAGGTCTGTTCTGCTGAACATGCCTAAACTGTGGCTGCTGCAGGCAACGCTGCTACTGATGCTATGGTCCCCGATAAGGTGCCCGCTGCTGAGGTGGCGGTCGTCGGGGTGTAGTGAAAGAGGATCCTCTCTAGAAGCCACGATATCCTGGCGTATTTCTTGCTGGTGTCTAATACTATGGTGTACCAGATGAACCCTGCCCTACTGGTCTCACTGGAGCCCTAGTCTGACCCCCAATGATGAGCTCCTCCTCTACTATGAGGGCCTTTTGGATGGCATCATGCAAGGTTTGAGGCATCAAAATCCTAAACTTTGCACGTAGGTTGTCGTTAAGGCCAAACACGAACCTGTTGACCTTAAGTTTTTCTGTGTTAAGGTGCAGAGCATACCGGAGCAGCTCCATGAAATGTGCCTCGTACTCGAGCACCGTACGACCTCCCTGTCGTAATGCGTTGAACTCATTGAGCTGACGCTCAATGAATTCCTATGAAAGGTACCTCTCTCAGAACCATTCCTCGAATAGTTCCCATGACACGTCTTCAACGACCATTTTTAGCTACGGCAGGAGCGTCTTCCACCATAGAAGAGCGCTCCCCTTCAGTTGAAAGACCGCCATGTGGACCTTCATGTTGGAGGTATAATTGCGAAGTGAAAAGCACATCGCCATATTCTCCAACCATGCCTCATCGGTGGCACCATTCGGGGCACCAAATAACTCGGGAAATTTAACCTTCTCGAGTTCACGGTGAATGCTACCTATAACGGCCAGTGCGCACGGTGGAACCTCAGTGGGTGTCGGCGCCCTGGCCTCGTCTCTATCCAATCGGCTCATCAATGCCTCAGACATGCGCTAAAAAGATCTCATCATCCCAACAATATCTCCAAATACCATCTTCTCCTATCCGAGAACCTGCTCACCTCCCTAGGGGTTAGACCCTTCAAGCGCGAATACTACTGGAGGCATCACACCTCCTCCCCTAGCACCCCGTCGTCTGCCTCCGTGGCGTCCTATAACCATGATTACCTGTACACACACAGTCAACTCGATCAGCAACAGTATAATCAAATCTAATCATGTCAATGAAAGATGTAGCGAATCCCAAGTCACGGGTCGAGTCAGCTCTGATACCATATGTAACGTCCTCCACACTCATGACAACAACTCTGATAACAGGTGCAATTTTTATTTTTTATTTTTTATTTAAGTGTGTGCACGTGTGTAGAAAGGAAACAGACACACTTGACACTATGTCGCCACCCGACGAATAACAATACACAACCACGACGATCACAACAAGAAGACATAAGGTGCACAACAAGTAACTGCAAGCATTAAACGACCATAGACATAAGGAATAATCCATAACAGTAGATTTTACTATTTCTGCACAGGAAAGCAGGGCGTTTAATCTTAATCCTCTACTCCGGAGAGAGAGAAGGTCAGATAGGCTCCTAGCTGACTGCTTAGGCAGAAACTAGTAACCCGACAATGAACAAGGCACAAGCAAGGTGAACACAACAAGATGACATACGACGTACCACAGTAACAACATGCGTTTAATGACAATCAAGTGCCAATAAGTAAGACTGACTACCCGCCCGTCCTACCCTAAAATGGTTAGGACCTCCAAGACACATAAGCAATGCTCAAGCCCAGGTTCCCATCGATTTTAACCATTTAAGGTCTCAGGGTTGGCGACTGTTCTAAGGAACAGGGAGGTGTCTACTTCCCACCCGACACAAGCAGACCAAGCACAAAATAGTTTACATCAGCATTCCTTAATGATCTAAACTTAATTCGATAGACAATAATTAGGAACCAATGATTGTAATCAACAACGTCGTGATCTTAAATCCATAATTGATGCAATATTTGAAAACTTTTTCACCACATAATAAATTCACATTAAGCTTAACTCACTGAACTAAATTTATAATTGGGTAGCCAATAATTGTGAACCAATAAATAACGCAACATCACAACGATTATATATCCATAACTGATGCTAAATCCAAAAATCATGTAACGCAACATTATAAATATTCATTAACATTAACTTAAACGATGAAATTACTAAAGAAGATCTGAAGAAGTACTTTTATCTCCAATTGACCAATGTTACAAGACCATTCTCCTTCAATTAGATTATATACAATATCAAGATTTTATGGAAGGGACATAGAACTATTCCAATTTAACAATAGAAGACAAGACTACTATATGTATAACCAACCAATCTCACCAAGATAATCATGTTACAAGCGAGGATGGACAGGTTGATCAATCTAGATTATCATAAATTCCATCCTAATTATCAGTAATTAGAACAATTATTTTATCTTGACAATTTATGATTAACGCAACAAGTACTAAAGGTCTTGTGAGTAACAAATTATATAACTTAAAGAAGGTCTTGTGAGTAACAATTTTATATAACTTTAAAGCCAGGGTAGGTAAAGTAATTCCATCAAGGACTGTTTTAATTCAGGGTGTGTCAAATGCATTTGTTGATTATATTCTAAAATAAAAGGGTGAAAGTAAGGGTCTCACATAAGGTAAATTGTCCAAATCCATCCTACAGATCTCTTAAGGAGAAATTGTTAACTTACCAAGCATGACCCCAAGATTCCCTTACCTCCCCAAGAGTTAGCCTAAAAAAATATTTAGAGACGAGACTTAAGGGTAGTTCAAGGTCCAATGAAATATGACTTGATTACTTTTATATGTTTGACAAATTTTACATAAGGTCATTCATTCCATGTTCAACCACTTGGTGAATTAAAATAAACCTTACGTCAGAACGCTTCACTCCATGAACTTAAAGAATTAATAAAAATCTTAACATGCATTGCCTAACATCTAGGTACACGTAAATCCTCATGTAAGTTATGGTCTAAAATTAAATTATATAACAAAATCAAATAAATCTAAAAAGGGACCTATCTGTAGATATTTAGTGGTCGTCAATTGAAGGGGGGTAGTCTCCGCCAATCGCAGAGGATCCATAACACCGGGCACAAGGTTTATCAATAAAATGCAGAGCATTACAACAGTAAAATGCAGCGAAAATTTAGCAACGAACGCAGTGATATCCAAACGCACAGGGAATTTCTCGAAGTGAAAACGCAGAGGTAAACCACAATCGCAGAGAGTTTTTAATGGCCAAAACACAGAGAAAAACATCAGCAATGCAGAGAAACAATCGCAAAGCCTTTTTTAATGGCCAAAACGCAGAGAAAAACATCAGCAATGCAGAGAAACAATCGCAGAGAGTTTTTAATGCCCAAATGCAGAGAAAAACGTCAACAATGCAGAGAAACAATTGCAGAGAGTTTTTAATGGCCAAACGCAAAGAAAAACATCAGCAATGCAGAGAAACAATCGTAGAGTTAAGATGTGAAGTGAATAATGCAGCGCGGTGGGGTTCAACCAGCAAACTGAATTATGCAAGGGAAACTCAGTCAAAAGGGATATAGAGGCCAGGCTAGAGTGGCCATTTAATTTTTTTTTTTGTATAGATGAATATTTTCCAACGCAGGGTTAAATTTCTTCCGCCAACAGATAAAGGAAACAATGGGATAATTATTTTTCATACAGTACTAAATTTAACAAGAGAGATATTGTTTTTACAGCAGTTACCCAATAAAATAACTCCGAGGTAAATAAACAAAAAAATCATTCCAGCCAACCAGGTTCAACACCGATCAAAATTAAATAACTTCATCTCAAAACACCATATAAAATGATGACAACATAAGAGAAGGCTAGGGGTTGCTCAAATGACACAGTAGAATTTACAGCAATATTAAAAACGCAACAATCTGTCGGAGTAAGAAAATAAGAAAAACCATTCAGCCCAACGATAACCCGCACCTATTGAAATTAAACATTCATCCATATAGATTACCATTACACAAGAATATCTAATCACAACCTAATGCATTCTATTCTAAAAATCGAAGAGCGTATCGTTGCCCTTTTCCTGCTCCAAGTGTCGTCCACGCGCTCTGTGCCTCTCCCGCTCGCCGACCATCGAGACCTCACCGGTACCTCCCAGCCAATCGCTAGGGGTACTCTGCTTCCCCCTTAGCCCCCCGAGCCACAAAGGGGCCACCCGCTTTCTAGATGGTATGTCTAGCTTCCCAGCTCACCTAGCAAGGTCGAGCTACCACTCCTATCCGAGCTGGAAAATCCCAACTCTCCACAAGTAATCAGTCAAGTCACTAATCCGGCAGTGTAACGTTACGCTAACAGTCGATCCCTTATTCCTCATATCCCTTTTCTTTTATAGATTTTTCAGACCCACCAACTTTACTAATTCACATTTTAAATTAAGTTTCAATAAAAATTTCTAAATATTCTCCATCGCACAAGTGTTGTCCATCTCCCTCTTTTCTCCAATAAATATTTTCATCAAATTTATTAATTGTCTCAAATCCCTCACCCACCTAGAGTTGCTCCTAAATTTACTCCTAGGTGTTCCTAGATCCCCTTACATGTTTTAAATACTTTCCTAAAATAAAATATGTTACTAAATTAGCTCAGATTAGCAGGTTCTCAATTGCATATTCCTTACTATGTTGACCTTGCTTTTTACCATAAGTTCAACTCTTTCCTTAATTATGTTTCCCCCTTTCCTAAGTTTCCTAATTTTTATTTATCCCCATCTTTCCCCCTTTTTTTGAGTCAAAATGGCAGTTGCGCTATTAAATCTTTCCCATTTATTATTTATTTAATATCTTTTGTACTTTCACAAGTTAGGAAATAATTTCTTCTTTGTAAAATTTTAAAACCATTAGTTTTAATTTAATTCTTACTCTTGTCATTTACCCCAAGAATTTTATGAAGACCCAACTATTACTTAAGTGGGTTTTTGTTTAAATTGTTATTTTTATTCTAGGGTCTTTTTCTTTAGGTTAGGCTAAAATTTTACCCTAGAAAAGTTTTAGACTTAGGACGTAGATTCTGAACTGGGCAACAATTGTTTATGGGAGTCTTTTTAAGAATTTCTTAAGGCTTTAATGTCTTAGGGCCATCTAGGTTTTTTCTTCCTCAACATCAATGTGACGTGCCCTACAGGATGCACCACGTGCTCCAAGGGTGCCACTGGCCTTGCTCGTTTCTTTTGCGCGACGTGCCCTTCAGGATGAACCACGTGCTCTAAGGGTGCCACTCGCCAACTTGACTGATTGGTAGACATTTATAACCCCTGGAGTCAACACTCCGCCAGGTGAACTTGTGGGAGACTAAGGGCTCTAAGGAATAAGGCCCCTGCCTTATTGTGCACCCCTTAGAATCATCGTGAGTGACTGTCGCAATCTGCCCTCATGGCATCGTGGATCCTCTCGAACTAGGTAATCGTTAACCTACAGTTCGAGCCACGGTGGGAGTGCTAGTAGGATGTGGCAGGGTTGTTGTCCACACCTCTCCCTCAACCTCTCTGAAAATCATGTGTGACCCCTTTACTCCATATGTGAGTCTGGTCGGAAATCTATCGTTAGCTTGCATCATCAACAATCGTGTCAGAACATGTCAACATCATATCATCAAATCAATGAAACATCACGGTAAATAAATCAACCCAAATAGCACACTCCTTGACTCAATCCGGAGTCCAAGGGGTTCCACCGATGCCTTTGCATCCTCAAGGTCCAAAACCCTGCACACTCAATAAAACTGAGTCAATAGCACATGTCTATGTCAAAGCAGTGAGACATCATGTCACCTATCATAACGCATCATAATCAAGGATAATGTTTTAACATCATATAAGTTCAGATCACTTGTAAGCAAGTGTCCTCAAGGAATAAGTTTTCTCAGTGTGCCAGAGTGGGATGTTACAATGGATAAATGAACGTGATCCCTAAAGAACTATTATTCAACATGACAATGGTTTTACCATGGTTAATACAAGGACATTTGAATCGGGTCTAGAAAGTTATGTTCTTCCAAGCCAATGTGAGCAGGTATTCTATTGTGAGGTTCCAGGTAAACCAGGTTTGTCGTTTTTTGTTATATATGATCCAAGAGGAAAGCCTATAAAGTATAATGTACCAGAAGAATATGATATTCAAGAACTAGAAGGTGATATAGAGGAACATGAGGAGGTAGACCGTGTATTGTCAGATGACGAAGTCGAGGAAGTTGATCGACCATATGATGTAGATGATAATGTTCTCAATGACTCTATATATGATGATGATATTATGGAAAATTATGACAGTACTAATGATGATGTTGATATGGCCAATCCATTCGATGATGATTCTGAAATACTATATGATGATACAGAATATGATGAGTTGGATGAAGAAGAAGATCAATGATATTCCTACATGTGGTGAGTCATTTGTACTATAGATCTCTTATGTTTTTTTTTTATTTCATGTAATCTAAGTGTCGTTTTTAATTATAGTTGTTAAATCCAGATAGATTGGGTATTGGGGACATGACAATGTTCATGATGAAGATGATATTGACGATGTTGAGTTTGATGAAGAAGAAGATGAATGATATATATATAGGTATGTTTGTTATATGATGATCTTTATATGTTTTTATTTTGTATAATATAGTATTTTACATGTTCTTTATTATTTCATATTGGGTATGGGGAAATTGAGAGTGATGTGGGGAATGAACTATTCTCGAAACCAAGAGAAGCTCATGAAAAATGATGTTTTCTCATAAAAGTTGACCTGACTTAAAGAACTTATCCCAAAAGCCAAGTTCTAGTTCCAAGTTCCTACGCCCCGATCTAGTACCTGCAGCTTCAAAATTATCATTCTCCAAATATTTTATACAAGTTTTACAAGGAAATTGTACTAGGACTAGACACGAGCAACAGTGGCCTGTGAATGGGGCCTTCACAACATGGGAGGGTTTCTGGACTCAAATTTGACTCACACACTCACTTGTTTCCATCATCAATTCATCATGTAAATCATAAATCCTATATTTCTTTCAAAGTACACAAATTGGTTGACACAGGCAACAATGACCTGTGAATGGGGCCGACGTTAATTCTTTTTCAAACTGTTTCTGTATGCATTGAAATTTGACATGGATAGACTATTCACATGCCTTAACAATGTGTATCAATCCTAAATTCCTATGACCCTTAGTTACCCCCTATGAATCCTAACCGCAATCCTTCGTAAATCATAACCCATTTAAGCATTAACACCAAAAATAATGATATAACACCTATCCCTTAACCTTTATAATATTAGACAACTAACACCAATAAAAATTATTATTCTAACCTCTAACCTTTATCATTGTAACACCTAAACTTTTTAATTCTAACACCTAAACTCTAACATGACATACATCTCCTAACCCTTAACACCTATAAATCCTAATTGTTATAACCCCTGTGAATTTTCAACCTATAATAACCATTATCCAAAATGATTACCCCTAACCATATGACTCATATAACCCATATTATTGCAATATTGTAGCCCATATAAACCCAAAAAACTAACTCCTTAAACCCCCAATTTCAAACATATATCAGTGCCTAACTCTTACAACTCTTAACCCCTAACCCTTATCAACACCTATGAGAAATGTGTCTATCATAGCCAACCCAAGCATGTTTCCTACTATCCCATCATGAAGTGATAAGTGTTTAGTTACCCAAGAATCAATTGTTTGACCTATTATTAAAACTAGGCGATCTAAGGTGGTGGGTACAATAGTGAAGAATTTACTAAAGATAAATACACAATAAAATATTTCACAATATGATGTTAGGGAAGACCTTTTAGATATTTCCTTACCTCCAACTTTATAATTTGCTTAAAACACATCATTTAATCACACTCTCGTTCATGCATGGTTCAATGTTAAACCATTTCTTACAATTGGATAACTTTTCCCCTTTTGTGGTAACAACTATGTAATTTCCCCCTCTAAAATTCTCATGTACTTGAAATGGGCGCATATAAATGACAAGTGAATGGGGCCAACATTGAAATATTTTCAATTTGTGCTTGTATGCACTAAAATTTGACATGGTTAGACTAGACACATGCATTGACGGTATGGGAGGGTTTCGGGACTCAAACATGACTCGCACATACAATTTGAAAATCAAACAAGAAGCCTATAGAATAATTAATTTGAATGGGGACAATGGATGTTTGGCATGGATGTATTGGAAACAAATTACCTAGCACACTGATGTTTAAATTGTTTCCCTGAACACTTTCCTTGAACACTTCAAAATTATAAGGATGAATGACCCTTTACAACTACATGGGACTCTTTACAACTTCGTGTGATAACACATCACATCATCCTTTTTTACCTACAATCCTACCTACTATTTTAGTTTTGGTCTCCCCTTAGTGTCTATGCTCCTTAATTCTCCTAACAATCTCTACTTTGTGTGGTCTGGACCTTATATGTCCTATTTACTAAGCATGTTTCATTCTATCCTTTCCACTACCACAACATGGTTGTATTCAAAATTCATAATGATGAGTCAAACAATCCCTGAAAAAGCTAGTTGACACACCCTCTAGTCATTTTCCACCACATTTACGTCACTTTAGATCTTCTCAGATCCTTTCCAAATGATGAGCCCAACTTTGGGACCATCTCCAAAACTTTGTTTTTGAAGTCTCCCCTCTATAGGGCTCAAGGGTCCATGAGCTCATGAAGAATTTCCTCCTTCCTCTATGGTGTCATTCCAACATTGAATTTTCCTATGTTAGTTGTTCATGTTTCTTTCCTTTTATATAAACTAGTAGTACTTTGATTATCTCATGGAGTTTAGCAATCCATTTTCCATTTCGATGCATATGCATGAATCACTTCTCACCAATTCTTGGGATCTTATCTTGTTCTTCAAGTTCTCAATCTAAATAATGACTTAATAAGTGGGTGATGGTAGATTAAATAGACTATGGATTAAGTAATGGATATGTAATTGTCATTAATTTGAAAAAGTGTTCATATCTTTCCAGAAATTTCAAAATCAACCATATCTTTCCCAAAATTTTGTAAAATTAATTGGATGGTGTGGAAATCAAATTTTTTTTTGAGTGCATTTACTATTGGATTACCATCATTACTAAAAGGAACAATGTCATTAACTAAACTCAAATGATGGCATAACATAACTTTCCAAACTGTCAAATTAAGCCCTTTTACTTACCCCTTATCCCTTATTTCCATCATTTCAACTTTTATGACTTGATGTGATTATTAAGTGCATATGATTATCATTAACAATGACTCACAACTATGGACATGACCTTTCATGGATACCACCATAGCTCTATAGTGTGATGATGCAACTAAAAGAAATTATCTTGACATGACTTGACTATTTTGAATGAGAATTCCCCTATCCCCCTGACTATAAAGGTGGAGCTTAATTCCCATGAATATTGAAAGAAACTTACAAATTCAAACGTTTTATTCTCGACTCAATTAACTCAATATTTCCTTAATCACAAGGTTAAGTTTTAATAAATTAATAAAACTATATTGACTATCCCTTTCATAGGATCTAGCCTTATTGAATCAACTGTGAAAGCATAAACAATAATAATGTGTAGGTCATTTTCAAGAGATTCCCAACTTAGTTTTGAGGAGGAGTGAAAGGTTTCAGGTGAGAACCATTCACCATCCCTTCTTAATTGTTCTATCAAGATGAGACAACTTTACTTCTATAGAATTCCATGTGGTTATGAATAACAAAGGTCCTAGACAATGCATTTACAACTTATTGGGTTAATTGAGGAACCTACTATTGTATAGCAATACAAAGTCACTTTTCCTCAATATCCTTCAATATTATAATTTTCTTCTTTCTTTTTTTCTTTAGAGCATTTAATAGTTGTTTTCTTTTCCCTTTTCAAGTTATTTTGGAACTGAATAAGGGGAATTTTGGGAGAGAAGGACTAAATGGTTGTCAACTTCCCTTTATGATCTCTAGAAAGGAGTCATCTTCCAACCAATATGGGTTTACGTTGAAAGGGTTGGGGGGATTTTCCTAGAGTGATTTAGTTCCAAGATGATAAGGCTATGGGATGAGTCACCACTCGAAGAGACCATTGCTCGAACTGAATATTTTCATCCAAAAATGATTTAGGGGTCACTAAACAATCTGGGATATTGGCCATCTAAGCCTCCCATGTTCTCATATTCCTCCAAATAAAAGAGATTTTTACGGGTTGTATATTGTGCAGCCTAGCTCACTCAATTTTGGAAATTCGAATAAGTCTATGAGGGGATCCATTTGTATGTTGGGCCCCAAATTTCATAATATCCTAGATTAAAATGTATGTCTCCTCATAGCAACACTAAACTGAAGTGGAACCATTTTTTTCTAAGGAAATTTCCTAAAAGATCTGTCTATATACATAAGGGTCATAAATGTCGATACAATTGAACTCCTTAGCTAGATATCTAGAGAATAAAGAGGTCCCAGTAAGGACTAAGGGGAAGGCCCATGATTTTATAAATTTTAATTAGATTAATTCTATTAAAGTTATATAATAATTATAATAATTATATGTATATATTATAAAATTAATATAACAAAAAAAAAAA
>ML789256.1:135031-165168 GCA_009831015.1 Picea engelmannii
TGGAAATTTATTTTAAAATGTAGAAACCTTGGCGAATATTACTAATCCTTCATATGCCAACTATAAATGATTGGCGATATTTTTATAAAAATATTCAAATTTCTAAGGATTTTATATAGTTTTTATAAAATTTTGGCGATTTTAAAGGTAGAATAATTTTATCCTATAGAATTTGGGCGAATCATTTTTAAAATAGCGAATCTCATTTTTGGAAAAACCATGGAAAATTAGCCCATGAGCGAAATTTAGCCCCTAAAATCATCCCTAGAACTTAGTCGCTAGAGCGACCAACGTGTTAGTTGTTTGTATTTCCAAGAGAGTGAACAAACTAGGTCACTTGGTCATTCTAGCGACTAACTGATCCTCCTTTTTACCTTTTTAATTGATTGTTTGGTTGCTCTAGCGACTAATATTCGTCATTCTAGTGACTCATAGTGGTTTATTGACTAAGTTTTCCAGGGTTGTCTTGGTCACTCTTGCAACTAATATTAGTCGTTTGACTGACTAACATTCGTTGCTAGCCAAACTTTTCCCTATTGTGAATAGGCTTCTTTTTTCAGTCGCTAGACTGGCGAAGATCCATGTGTGGCCACTAGACCAACGAATGAATTTCGATGAAAAAAAAATCATCTTGGTCGCAAAAATGACTCTATGCCGATGAAAATTCGTCTCTACTTCATCGCAAAAATGTTCAAATTTAATAGTGAGACACAGAGAGGGAGAGAGAGGAAAGGAATTGTAAGGACGGTATAAGTCATTAATATGGTGAGATAGAGAAGGCATGAGCGACTCAATCCTGAGGGTTCGATCGTAGGCTAAGGAGCCTAGTGTAATCTAGTCATCCTCATAGGGATCGAGGAGCTTATGGGAGGGAAGAAGAACTAATATTGTAACCATGCACAATGTGGAGATTTCTAAACTATAATAAAATACTGAGAGCCAGATATTTGTGGACGTAGCCTAGGAGGGGGTGAAATATGATAAAAATTTGTTATGCGACTGAATGAATGTATCTTTGTGTCTGATTAGTTGATGAATGTTGGATGAATGAGTAGTTAGGTGAAACTGGTATTTTACATGCATCCATGGAATGAATATTATAACTAGATGTTAAATGGAATGAATAAAGGTAATGATGTACAAACAAAGATCTCGCTAATTCCCAGGTTGCAAACACCTGAGTATTGCAGCCACCCATAAATATATCTCAAGTGATATTGCGTAGTGCACTCTGTGTACTTTGTTGCCTTCTGGGTTACCAGAGGGACCGATAGTATTTAAGGGATTTCGTTGGGAAGCTTCTTAATTATGAACTGGTGTTAATCTGTAATGTTCAATAAGAATCAAAATCAGAATTCCTCAACACCAATAAGAGTAGATAGACAAAAGGAAAAGAAAACCAACAAATGGTTATGTTGTCGGCTGATTGGAAGGCAATGGGATTGAACATATGAGATATATGGAAGATGTGTCAAAAGCATACAGGATTGGATGACAAAAAGGAAAAATAATGCAAACCTAAAATGGGATGTTGAGATTGTGGAATCCTATGAAGACAGAAATAGAAAGATGGTTGAATACAAAGGATCTATATTTTGCGCAAAAAGATAACAGAAACCCGAAGCTAACAAAACACAAAAATCTTGACAAGTACATATTCACCGACTTGAATGAAGTATTTTTATGTGATTTCACACACATATTGCAGGAGTGGATCAAAATATTGAAATACAACCATCCTACGATTTGGATTAGACAACTAGAATGGAATCCCAAAGAGACCGTGCAGGTACAATGAGTTGATAATAAGTTTACGCGCGCAATATATTTCTGGTTAGACAACGTTGTTGTCAGATTTATCACAGAGTTCGCAGTAGATACAATAAGGTCATACAATGCATTTGAATAAGAATTCTTGAAGGGACCTTGAGGTAGGTATATTAGATCATTATATACTTCCATTAAGATATTTCTATATAAAAAAGGTGTAATGACAATGGAGTCAGACAGCTAAACCTCCCTGTGTGCATGGGGGGAGGGGGAAATTACTAACAGGAAAAGGAGAAATGAAAGGAAAAGGGGATAAAGGAAATAAGGAGGAGGCCTTGGACCCAATTATGATGGATGAAAACCAGATCAAGCGGATCATGGCGATAACTGGAAGGACATGCAGTGGAGTACCCTACCAATACAACGTAAACACCTAGAAGAGAGACATAGTTGCGAGGGAAGTCTTGAAAAGTGATGATGAGGAGGTAGAGGATCTCCAGGCTGTGGAGAATATTGAGGAAATCCTGCATGCAACATATGAGAGGAATATGAGAGGTCCAAGAGCATAAGTAGAAGGTAGCACTCCTATCCATATATGTGTTAGTATGGAACCCACAAACCCATGTGCGACTAATACACCAAGAAGAACACCACCATTTAGACAACCAAATTTTGGGAGAAGGAAGATAGAAGGAAGTACATATACACAAGGAAAAACAATTGGGGGAGCCAGGTTAGGAAACAGTATTCAAGTATCTACACCGCGCGGAGGTAGTATCTCAACATTTAAGATGGTAGGACATGATTCAACCATCAGGTTACCATAATTCAAAGGTGAAGCATCGAAGGACCCGAAGAAGCACCTTTTTATCATTGAAAATATTTGGGAAGAAAAACAGATCACAAACAATGACACTAAAGTTGCACAGTTAGACATCACATTAAGAGATCATGCACTGGATTGGTATATGAGTTTAGTTGCAAATAGTCCGCCAGGGACAACCAGAATGATTGGAGATATCAACAAGTTGTTGATAAATGAGTTCCAGAAGCCGAGTTTAGAGGACCAATACATGAACAACATGATAGAGATCAGATAGAAACCAAGAGAATTTATATGGGATATTAACACGGAGATTCAAGCGACTAAAGGGAAAGATAAAATACGTCATGACAAATATGCAGCATAGGCACCTATTCATCAATTCACTATTACCACACTTGAAATATCCAGTGTGACAACAAAAGTTCCAGACGCAGACAAAGGCTCTGAAGGAAGCCCTACAACTGGAAGAGAACCAATATCAGAAGACAGATCCAACCATCGAGGAGTTGAAGGAGGATCTGAAGAACTTAACATTCCAGCTAAACTAGAACAAGAACAAGGATAAAAGATAATTCGTTTGGTGTACCACATGTAGGATAGAAGGACACCATAAGAACAAATGTCCAACATTCGCGCATTACATGGACGCAGGAATGCCAAATCCATTACCAAGAATAGGAATATGATGTGACATCTTTAAGAAACAGAGTCATGATCCATATCACTTCCCAATGATGCAAAAGTACCAGACAATTCCGAAGATCTCGTATTGTAACTTTTTCAAGTCAATAGGCCATGATGAAAAAGATTGTACAACCATGGAGTTGATGAGGGAAAGAACATCAGATCCATATCGGGTAAAGGCAGAAATGATGGTTGGTCAAGCCGCACCCCTGTTTAATCAAGTATCAACCTGGTATAGCATTGTGAAACAAAAGTATAACACCGCGCAACAACCATACAACATTGCGCAGCCACAGTATAATATCATGCAACCACATTATAATACCGTGCAGTATAACTAGACACCTCAGTATAATGCATTGCGAGGGGATAAAGTTGGATACAAAAGTGGAGGAAGAGCAAGAGGAGGCTTTGGAAGAGGTAGAAGACCAGTGGTCTGTCACAATTGTCAACAACCAAGATACTACACAAGAGAATGTCCACTTCCACCAGCGACCTGTATGTATTGTCACGCATCAGATCATGACACAAAAGAATGTATTACGTTATTAGGGAAGATCCATTAAAAATGGAATCAGAACAACCATAATGTTCAGTGGATTTAAGAAGAAGCGAGGGATGAAGTAAGAAACATCAACATAGTTACACAAGGTGGTGATAAAACAGGGAACGACGCAGTACTACAAGAGCCATCACAACACCAATGGGTGAAGAATAATGTCGAACCAAGGAAGCAGTTTGATGCATAGAATGAGAAGGAGATATTCAAGCAATCCGGACAAGAATTTATGAAGCTATACATTGCATCAAAATCAACCGCGCAGTATGGTAAGGAAGTACCCGAATATGAGATGCCTTCATCATTGGATCACACCAAAGAAACACAACCCATGGAACAAGTAAGTACGATTAAAGGATTTTTGCAATCATGTGTAAAACTACTAAATGATCCACCCTCAATTAAAGTATTACAAAACATTCTAGAAATATGTAGCGTAGAAGAAGAAGGAAATTTAGAGCATAAAACAATCAATCACCTACATACAAGGAGGAGAACAAGTAGCGAGTTCAAGATGGATGCCAATATTGGAGATTTAAACATGGGAGACATTATACTATATTTAGGATCTGAAGTGAATGTATTACCTAAAAAGACATGGAAATGTATGGGATAACCCACATTAGGATATTCACCTGTTCCGTTGAAACTCGCAAACCAACATAGAGTTCTACCAATTGGAAGACTAAAAGGAGTGACAATAGACCTGGATGGAGTATGGACTAAAGCTGATTTCGAAGTCATTGAGATAGTCGAAGACACAACACCTTATCCATCATTGCCTGGATTGGACTAGGCATTTGATAACCAAGCCATAATAAACTTAAAGATGCAGAAGATGACCTTTGAGTTAGGAGAATACAGAGTCATTGCGCCATTGGATCCATTAGAAGGGGAAAGGTTTGTAGAGCCTACTTGCCTAGACCTAGAGGAAACTAATTAGTTGTCCAAAACAATTGTGTGAGATGACGATTACATAAACCCAAATGCATATGGGATACTTAGTTTGCAAAGTATCACCTCATGTGTGTCAGACTCAGATACGGGCTTAGAGAATTGGCAACAAAGGTTACACGAGGTCTCCACAAGGAGATGCACAAGAATAGATCGCGTAGTAAGATGGGTAGGTATGGAGATAAGGGAAACTCCCATATTCCATGGGGTGAATGACCTAGAAATATTCTTAACATGGTACGAAGATGAAGTGTTATAAAATCATAGGCTCTTAGCCCTAGATATAGCACTCAAGGTGACACCTAGGAGATGGTGGGGTGCACACAAAGAAACAATCAAGGACTGGTACCAATGTAAGCGTTTATTGTGCATTATGTTTGGAGCAAAACAAGGAAGCAACTAGTGGAAGAAATATGATGGAAAGGGGGTACCAGCAGAACACTTGGAGAAGTGCAGAGCACTATGGAAAATGACATCGTCGAAGGAATGGCCTCACCATTTCATACACACATTAGAGGGCACCCTAGCAAACTGGTATATAGACCAAGAACTGCACAGAGGAACTATAAGATGGGCAGTATTACAACATAACTTTACAGTCACTTTCTCATTTGAGCATGAGAACCCCAACATAGACACAACACGTAAACAAATCTAAAGGGTGATATTCATTAAGAAACCATAATTCGAACTCATAATAGAATAAAAACAACAAAATAGACAGACAGTGAAATAACTATTGTCATGTTACCATGTGTAGGAAGAAGCACCAGATGAGGATGACCCATGTGATATTCATATTGAGGAAGTTGAAGGTGAGAGGGAAGTGGAAGGTCCACCTCTGGAATCATAAGTGATTGTTGCGTCAATCAAGGTGAATAAAGTCAATGTCGGGATAGTTGAGAATCCCAAATGGACATAATTGGAGACTATTGGGATGATAAAATAGTGGAAATTATAACAGAGTTTGATCCAGCTGGATATCGCTTGCCACCCACTTTTTCCAACTGGCTCAAAACAGTTTTCTAGCAATTTTTGTAATTTATTATTTTTAGCAGTTTTTAACTTCCGGGGCCATTTTGAGGGCCTAAATGAAGGTTTTTTGGGATCTGGCTTCTCAATGATAATCAAAGTCTATGATTGATCCCCCTAAATAAATTTTCTTGACGATACCTTTCCAACGAGCTATTGTGTGCCCCAAACAGAGATCGTGTGCCAAAGTTACACCCCTGGGAAGTTGATACACCAAACTACCCAAAACGGGGTCCAAAAAACTGTTGGATTTTTATCTTTCGGGGTTAGGGTTTTGGATTTTATTTATGATATAAAGGACTTTGGAGCCTCATTGTAAAATCATCTTCTTTCAAATTCGATTAGCCATCACATCTCTTCTCAGAGATAAGCTTCCATCATTCTAGCGAGTCTTTCACTCTGTATTTTTATAGTCTCTATACGTTTCTTTCATTAATAGAAATTGTGTATTATTGTATCTTTGTGTTCATGGTTGCATATATGATACATTTCTATTATATTATTGAATATCTGCAATATCTTTGTGCATTTCTTTATTATATTTCCGATTTCATTTCGTGTCGAAAAATAATCTAGATCAGTGGTATCAGAGTAGGTTGCTCTTGATCGTTTTTTCAGTGCATGTCCCTGACGAGGTCTGAGTATATAAATTTGGGTCTCAAGCTTGTCTCTCTTGAAGACAATCTCTCTCGCACACCCAAGAAACCCTCCATGGAAGAAGAAAAGAAAAACAACGGAGCAAATGATCCTATCAATATGTTGCCTGAGCAAGCTCTCACACGATAGAGGGATGAAATGATGGATAATTTTTCCCACATCCTTCAATGCATGCTGATAGAAACAGGTGAATCTTCATCAAACATCCACTTTGGAAACAACTCCCCTTTCAAGGTACAAGTTAATTTTTATATTCCCGTATTTGAAGGTCAAAAAGATGCGGATGCCCTAGACAAATGGTTAAATATGTTAGAAGTTTATTTCTCTATTCATAATTTTTTCGACAGGGAAAAGATCACCTTCACACTCCTTAAATATATCCCCCATGTCAAACATTGGTTGGAAAATTACTAGGAGAAAATTTCCATAGAGGATTCTGGAATATATGGGGCCGAGCCCACTTGGGATTTTTTTGTGGATGTTGTAAAGGAACAATATTACCCTGTTGGCAATTATGAGGACCATTACATGAGATGGACCACATTGCAGCAAGAGAGGGGCCAAGAAGTTCTAGAGTTCACCAATACCTTCCATACCTTGCGCACCAAGCTAGGTATCAAAGACTCTAAATGGAATTTGGTTATGAAATATCATGGGGCTCTACACAGATACATCCAAACTAAAATGGATTTTCGGGACATCTCATCACTCGGTGTTGCTTATCGATATGTTGTTAAAATTGAACATAAATTTAAGCACTAGAACAAATGGGAATTTGGGTCTGCAAATCTACAACAACAAAAGCATGATAAATAAGACCCTAACAAATAGTCTCCCAAAAACCAGTCTACGCCACAGGAAAAGAAGGGTCATGGGAAGACAAATAAGGACACTGGAAAATGGTGTGATTTCCACAAAATCCCCTAGAACAACACTGAGGAATGTCACTCAAAACAGTCATTGGTGGTCGAGATCAAAGACAAGGAGATGAACCCTGATTCAGAATGTGATTCTGAAAATAGTGGTAAAAGACAGATCATCGATGCAGACCCCACTATTATTGTCACGACTGCAACAATTCAACCAGAAGAACCAACAAATCCTGAAGAGGGGGAGCACATTTTTCATTCATAGATATGGGTGAAGGGGACCTCGCTGCATTTTATTGTTGATAGTGGAAGCTAGAATAACCTCATCTCAGCAGAGGTCATCAAATAGTTGGGATTGTCGACAACGCCATACCCGCAGCCATACAACATTGAGTGGCTTCGCCAAGGACTAGATCTTTGTGACACCCAACAATATCGATTGTTATACGACATCGAATCCTTCAAGGATGAGGTATTATGTGATGTTGCCCCACCGGATGTCTGTGATGTTCTCTTGGGCCAACCATATATGTGGAAGCACCATGTTGTTTATGAGTCTCAACCCCGCAGTGTCATTGTTTCTCTGGTGGCGTCATCTCTACAGAATACTAGAGGTAGTTCTGACTACTATTCCACATAAACAGTGTCGCAAGGTAGTATCTCATACTACAAAATTCATCTTCTTCACAATCTGTTCAAAAGGTGAATAGAAGGATACTGCAACCACTACAGCCTTGGCCCAAGCACCTTCTATCCAACAGAAGTAGGTCGACAAGATTGCAACAAAGTGTAAATATTCCTTCTTCATAGAGGAATATCATGTAGCCAGGATGGTTAAAAACTTCCAACCCTTCAAGCCACATGTTCGTGACAACCTTCAACAAGCTAAGCAACGCAACTTCTCCAACAAGGCAAGCAGCTCATCAAGATGCAGATTCAACAAATGCTTTTCCCACTCCCCGGGGCACTCAACGCAATGGAGACCATTGCTTCCTAAGGCGGTAGTATTGATCCAGGTGGATATCGTTGGCCACCCACCTTTTCCAACTGACTCAAAATAGTTTTTTGGCAATTTTGGTAATTTACTATTTTTAGTGGTTTTTAACTTCTGGGGCCATTTTGAGGGCCTAAATGAAGGTTTTTTTGGATCAATATTTTCAATGATATATTAAGGCTCTGGTTGAGCCCCCTAAATGAATATCCTCAATGATACCTTTCAAATGAGTTATCGTGCACCCCAAACAAAGATCGTATGCCAAATTTAGCCCCCCCGGGAAGTTGATACACCAAACTACCCAAAACGGGGTCCACAAAAATGTTGGCTTTTCATCTTCTGGGGTTAGGGTTTTGGATTTTATTTATGATAAAAAGGCCTTTGGAGCCTCATTGTAAAATCATCTTCTTGCGAATGCGATTAGTTTTCACATCCCTTCTCAGAGATAAGATGCCACCATTCTAGCCAGTCTTTCACTCTGTATTTTTATAGTCTTATACATTTCTTTCATTAATAGAAATTGTGTATTACTGTATCTTTGTGTTTATCATTTCATATCTAATACATTTATGTTATATTATTGGATATCCATGATATCTCTGTGCATTTATTTATTATATTTTCGCTCTGATTTCGTGCCGAAAAATAATCCGGATCACAGTTACCGCGAGAATACAATGACTTGTTCCCAACAACGCTGACAGAAATGAAAGACATAGCGGGAGATCTAGGAGAAATGAAAATATTTCTCATATATTAGGTAAGAATGATTAGACGACAACCATACATACTAAACCTGATATATAAGCAAAATTCAAAGTTGAGATCGATAGGATGTTGGAGGCCAAAATCATAGAACCTGTAGAAGAATCGGAATGGATAAGCCATATGGTAGTTCAGGGGGGATAAGACTATGCGTAGACTTGAGGAAGTTGAACAATGCATTCCTACATGACTCGTTCCCTACCCCGTTCAAATATGAAGTCCTGGAGAATGTAGGAGGATGGGAAGCTTATTCATTCACCAACGTGTTCTCAGGATACCATCAGATCAAGATAGCACAAGAAGACCGATACAAGACCACTTTTGCCACAAAATGGAGATCTTACCAGTATACAGTCATGTCATTTGGATTGAATAAAGAACCAAGAATATTTTCCAGAGTAGTCATAGCTGCATTTAAATAATTTATCCACTAGTCTCTAGAGGTATATCTGGACGATTTGACAGTCTATAGTCTATTGAAAGACCATGTAGAGGTCTTGTGGTTGATGTTAGAAAGATGCAGGCAGTGACAGATTTTGTTAAATATCAATAAGTGCATCTTCAGAACACCTTTTTGGATACTATTGGGCCATATAGTATGCAATCAAGGTTTGCTAGTAGATCCCGCGAAGATTGTAGTAATTGTTAACTTGCCACCACCAAAAATAGTCTGTCAATTGAGAGCGACATTGGGACACATAGGATACTATAGGAAATTTATAAAAGGGTACATGTAGATCATTGTGCCAATGGATAAATTGCTAAGGAAAGACACAAAGTTCCAGTGGAATGAGGACTATCAACATGATCTGGATACTCTGAAAGAGAAGATGGTAAACGCACCAATACTAGTATTCCCAAATTGGGAAAAGACATTCCACGTACATGTAGATGCATCAGACATATAACTTGGAGATATTCTTCCACATCCAGGAGTAGGAGAATTGGACCATCCTATAGCATTTGCTAGCAGAAAACTGTCAGAATTAGAGCAGAATTACAACACTACAGAGAGGGAAGGCCTAGCTATGGTCTACGCACTCCAGAAATTCAGACATTATTTATTGGGAAAACATTTGAAGATGTTCACATACCATTCAACGCTCAAATACCTCGTCAAAAATCCAGTGTTGGGGGGGAGGATTTGTATATGGTTATTGTTTTTTCAAGAATTTTACTTTGAAGTGATAGTCAAACCAGGAAAGTTGAATGCAAGACCTGATCATCTATCGTGGATTACTAACAGAGACGAACCCATGAATTTAGAGGACAATTTTCTCGACACACAGTTATTTTCAGTCCACATGGCCAATGAATACTTCGCAGACATCATCTAGTACTTGAGTACAGGGATCACACCATAGAAATACAACACCGCACGGAAGAAAAATCTGGTAGTCAAGGCTGCAGATTACCATCTAATTGTAGGACACTTATACAAAATGGGTGTAGATAGCATCTTGAGAAGATGAGTGCTAGAAAATTAAATACCAATGATCTTAGAAGAAGACCATGAGGGAATAACAGGACATTATGCAGGAAAATATATTGCACAAAAGATATTGCGTGCATGATTATGGTGGTCGATGATTCACAGAGACTCAAAGGACTACTGCCAGAAATTTGATGTATGCCAAAGGGTTGGTAAACTAAGTAAAAGGGATGAGATGTCCCTGCGACCATAGGTAATTTTGCAAGAATTTGACAGATGGGAAATAGACTTCATGGGACCATTTAACCTACCAGTAAAAAGGTCAGGAGAAAGGTACATTATCACTGCGAAGGAATACCTGACAAGATGGGTGGAAGAAACACCAGTAAAATATTGTAGCACAGAAACAACAACACATTTCCTGTTTGAGCAAGTGATCACAAGATTTGGTTTCCCGAGGATTTTGATGAGTGACCAAGGCACTCACTTCATTAACAATACTATTAAGGCTATGAATGAGGAATTTTAAGTTCATCATCAAAAGAGTACACCATATCATCCTCAATCAAATGGAACAGTCAAATCCTTTAACAAAATCCTTGAAAATGCACTAACAAAGATCTGCAGCATAAATAGGGATGATTGGGACTTGAAGACACTAGCGGTATTATGGGCATACAGGAACACATGCAAGAAATTTAAAGGAAAAACTCCATTCATATTGGTGTATGGAAAAGAGGTTGTGGTGCCATTAGAATTTTTGGTGCCTAGTCTACACATAGTAGCAATTACAAACATGACAAAACAAGGCATAGTATAGGAAAGGCTCAATCAGTTGATGATCATGGAGGAAGATAGGATTCTAGTAGGATTTTACCAAGAAGTATAGAAATAAAGGGACAAATCTTGGCATGACAGACATGTCAAGAAAAATAATTTTAAGGAAGGAGACTTAGTCTTGGTGTATGAAAACAAATCCCTTCAACGCCTAGGAAAACTCAAAATGCATTGTTTAGGACCATATGAAGTAAAGACTGTCACATATGGGGGATCTATACAATTGAAGGATTTAGGATGAACAAAACTCAGAGGGATGATCAATGGGATTCAACTGAAGCTGTACAGGGACAGTTGACCTCCTGGTGATTAAACACACACACACACACATAGAGGAGATACCGCGCCAAAGAGACGAACATTTAACAAAGGAATAGGGCATCGAGAAGAGAATGAGCACACACACTCAGGAATTCCACCACGATGGAGAGAAATACCAACAATCACTACAAAGTGGGAAATAACGGTAAAGCAAGATATGAAAAATAACCACCAACGAACAATGGCTATCAAAATTAAAGGGTGAAAATGAGTGAAGGGACGACAAATTCATTGCGCCAACTCGCGACAACAAGGGAATTTAATAACAAGTACACCAGAAGTGTCGGTTCAATTAAAACACAAAATGGGTAACATCTTCGACAAGACTCACATGATTCCTATATAAGCAAATACACGAGATTGGGGAGGTTATTGAAGAATTAAGAGAAGCAGAGAGCATTAGAGTTTACAGAACTGAGAGAGAAGTTTGCAGAGTTTACAAAGGCCACTACATTCAGCGGACAACAACCTTAACACCATCACACCACCCAAACAAGGAGAACTGAACCAAATTGTCTAACGATCCCGAAGCAACCCCAGATCCTCACTGCAATCATAGGGAAGTGAATACCAACCACTTCATCCTCCAGAAGTCATCAATGTGGATGAAATCCCATTTCCCTATATGACATAAGGAAGCCCCACACCTATTGAGGAAGAAACCCAACAGACAACACCAGTGGGCATGGACATGGCTGTACCAGAAGGGGGACAGGGATAATAGGCTAAGGACGTAGGCAATCATTCACACTCCAGAAACCCTGAAGAACGTCCGAGAGTTAATGGGATGGTCCTGAACCAAGAGGAAACAACCACACTAGAAGGCTCACACACAAACATGCCAGAACAACCACAGGAGGGAATGGTGGAAGATGTCACCGGCCAACCAGAGGATTATGCAGAAGAGGAAACAATGGAGGTTGTAACCTCAAGTCAACCACTGCAACAGAAGGGAAAATAGGCGGTACCAAGGTCACCGTGCAGGAAATCCACCACAACCATTATCTTGCTTCACATTTTGGAAGGGGTACGTATAGCAAGAAATATGTTAGGCCAGGTGGAGAAATTGAGGTACTCATACCATGACGTGATGAAAATGGAAAAGAAAGGCAAGTGCAACCATATTCGAAGGATATCACAATGATCTATAGGAGAGAATCACCAACACTTGGAGAGTGACACCGAAAGTGATCACACAGTATTAAGGCATAGCCAACTTCAAAGCCACTAGACATTAAATGTGGATCCAAGAATGGAAATATCCTGACAATAAGTGGCTACAACTGCACTACTGCATCAAGGAGGTAGACATAGAGATGGCCATTAAGGATTGGGATGATAACTGGAGGATTCCAGTACTCAATCAATAAATTCTCATGGAAATGGAGGAGGATGAAGTAGGATAGGGATAGACACATGTCAAAGAGTTAATAGTTCCCAAGTAGCCAAGGAAAGGTCAGAAAAAGGTGCAATAGAAAAAATGGGGGTGGTCCAAGAAAGGCACCCAGGCGGGAAAGAAGAACAACACACATGAGCCATTGGTACAGGAGAAACAAACTAAGACAACACAAGGAACCACATCAAGTGCTACTCAGCAGGACCAAGGCCATACTAAGAGGTCATTCATCCAAATGGGGGGTGCATGCAAGAAGGCGAAGACACACATAACGCCCCAAGAATACATGATCATCGAGGACAATGTGGACGTGGTGACCCAAATGGTCCAAGATCGCAAAGTTGAGGATTTTGACAATGCTCAGCACGAAATGGACAGGATCGAGGAAGAGATGGAATACATGCGACAACTCCTCCAACAGGTAAGAGAAGCACAAGTGATCGACATCAGCATAGGAATAGTCCCATCAACATCACAGATAGGAGGTGAGGTTGGAAAAAGTGAGTAGAACAGGATCCAGATGATAGCACAGTCAAGCTCAACATTTCACGTCACTCCCAACATGTAGTGCATGGATGAAATCGTGGGGCACACACTCCTAAAAGAATTGGCCCAACTACAGTTGGTATTGACACAGATACCAACCAAGGCCTTTTATAAACTACAAGTCAGCGTCACACAAGAGGTACAGTCACACACACACACAAATGCAGCCAAATTGAAGCAGATAAGGGACAATCGAGATGAGTTGGAATTGGTATTCATGCAAGCTAAGCTTGAGACCAAATATGAAAAAGACCGCTCGAATAGGATGGAGAAGGAATTGGCCGTATCTTATGAGAAAATCCCAAAGAGGGCACAGATGGTCGGACTCACGGTGACAGAGAAGATTGATCAGATTGTGCAGAAAATCAATCAATACAAATAGAAGATCCAACACCTCCAGGAGCAGCTCATAACTACCACTCCACCAGAGGTGAAGAAGGAAAGGAAGAAGGAGGCAACATCATAGATAAAGGAGATAGAGAGACAAGTTCATGTGGTGGCTGACGTTTTCGAGAAGGCAACACAACTTTGGACGAAGTTGGAAGAGGATCAACAGGTCTAGCAGTGAGAACAAGAATAAGAAAGGATAAGCACAACTATCCAAGACCTCAAGTAGAGGTAGAATATAATGACTATCATTGAGCTCGTCAAAGGAGGGAAGGATATGAAGAAACTACAGGCAGAACTCATAGCTGCATAGACATAGAAAAAGGAGTGTCAGGCTCAAATCGAACCACTCCAAGAGTAGGCAACAACCATCATTGCACATGAGGAAGAAGCAAAGAAGAACATGGCACAAACTCAAGCAGAGTGCACAGGGATGGTCAGCGATGATATTACAGTATAGGTATTGGACACACTCAAGGAGAAGGTTGTGCAGGCCCAAATGCAAGCAAAAGAGCTCACGGAGAAGTTCCATGTGATCACAACAGATATTGATGAATCACACCAGGTTTAGGTGGCTCAAGAAGAGCCACATGTCAGTGTTGGGGGCCTATTGGATGCAGGACAAATCAGGAAGAAGGGCTATTTTTGGAAGAGAAGAATGAAAAAGGAAAGAGACAGTTGGGATGAAAAGAAGCATGCACGCATGCATGGAAGACCTAATGAATCTAGGGTTAGGATTTTTGTAATATATTGTAATGGCTAGTGATTCGAAGATATAAATACATGGTACTTGAGAGAGGGGAGGGGGGTGATATATACATAGATCTAGATATCTAGATGGGGGGAGAGACAGACAAGGCATGGAGAGAGAAAGAGAGGAAGGGAATTGTAAGTATTGTATAAGTCATTAAGTTGGTGAGCTAGAGAAGGCATGAGAAACTTGATCTTGAGGGTTAGATCGTAGGTTGAGGAGCCTGGTGCGATATAGTCAGCCTCGTGAAGATCGAGGAGCCTGTGGGAGGGAAGAAGAACTAAGATTGTAACCATGTGTGACGTGGATATTTCTAAACTATAATAAAATCCCGAGAGCCAGATCTTTGTGGACATAGCCTAGGAGGGGGTGAACCATGGTAACATTGTATTATGTGACTGAATGAATGTATCTTTGTGTCTGATTAGTTGATGAATGTTGGATGAATGAGTAGTTAAGTAAATATGGTATTTTACATGCATGCATGGAATGAATATTATAACTAGATGTTAAATGGACTGAATAAAGGTTATGACATACAAACACAGATCTCTCTCAATCCCAGGTTGCAACCACCTAAGTATTGCATTCACCCATAGAGTTATCCCGGGTGAGACTACGTAGTGCACTCTCTGTACTATGTTTCCTTCTGGGTTACTAGGGGGGTCTATAGTCTTTAAGTGATTTTTTGGGGAAGCTTATTAGTTATGAACCGAGGTCAATTTGAAATGGTTAATAAGAATCAAAATCAGAATCCCTCAAGATCAATAAGAGTAGATAGATAAAAGGAAAATAAAATGAGCAATCTCATGATAGAGGAATAAGGGTGAAATAAGAGGCAACGCTTAAATTAATAATCCTGTGGTTTTGCGCCTATGGTCATATAAAAATGGTTTGAAGGAAACACCTCATACAGATTTCATCTCTATAATTCAACATAGGATTAACACCATAGCAATAAAGGGAATAGGTGAAAGATCAAATATGATATGTTGACAAATTGAAGACGTAGCAGAAGCAGGAGAACAATATAATGAGTCGATCCATGTCTGTGATCAACTCATGAAGACAAAATAACCGACACACAGTCATGATTAAGAGAGTTAAATCATGAGCATTATGAATAAAGGATAAAAGGAAAAATTATTTATTTAAAGTTTAACATTATCATTTAAATGAAAAGGTACAATGGTTCAATATCAAAAGATGCAATGATTCAAATTCACACCAGTTGGAAGACTGTATAAATAAGAAAGAATGATGAGAAGAGAGAGTAGTTGAATTTGTTGAAGTATATATATTTATATATAATGGATTGACTGAAGGTTCATTCTATCAGGTTGGTGTTTATTTACAAGTTGGGTCTTGTATGAGGATTGGATTCCTCACATCTCAGTTGGATCTAAGATCAGTAAGTTCGGACTTGTTATGACGGTTGGATTCCTCATTTCTCAATTGGATATGAGAACTACAAGTGGGTCTTGTAACGGAGAGTTGGGTCTCTCATAGTTGCATGAAGTTGAAGATGTTCAAAGATTGTTCTTATGTATTCATTCAAGTTAAATTAATAAATAAAATATTTATTCTTTTATATATTGGTTGAGAAAATGAAATAAATATATGTTGTTCAGTTAATTTATGAAAAGTGAAAAATTGTCCAAAGTTTTGTGACACTAGTTCACCCCCCCCTCTTAGTGTCAAGTGTCCATTTCAAAATTTTGTATCAGAATGGGTGCCTTCAACACAGTTTAAAACACTGAAAGGTAGATTCTGAAGAAATGGGTAGAAAAATTTCTATCTCCACAAATTAAGATCCCTTATTTGATGGAACAGATTATTCATTATGGAGGGAAAATATGAAAATATATATGAAGTCAATAGGATCTGGAGTTTGGGATTCTATAGTAAGTAATCCTTGGAACTTAACTACTTCAAAGAGAAAAACTAAAACTGCAAAGGAAGCAAGGAGAAAAAATTCATTAGCCTTAAAAGCAATCCAGGACGGATTGTCAAAACAAGTCAAAGAAAATATGAGACACTACAAATATGCTAAAGAATTATGGCTCCAACTAGAAAATTGTTATCAGAATGAAGCACAAGAAGAAGAGGAATCCTATCAAAGTAAGGAACAAGACTCAGATAAATATGATTCCTATCATAATAAAGAACAAAACTCAAAAGAAGAGAATTATTATCAAGATAAGGAACAAGATAAAGAAAAGAAGAATTCTAATCAAATTGAAGAACATAATATAGAAAAAGAGATTTCTAATCAAAATAAAATGTAGGATTTGATGCAAACCTCAATCATCAATTAGGAAAACAACCTCCTCAATGAATTGAGGCATACCTCAGTAATCACTAAAGAAAAATTACATAATCTTAAGACTGATGTTACAATTGCAATAGAAGAGATTCACATGGAACCAGGAAATGGTATACATATTAAAGTTCATATGGAGGCCATTGACAATATTGAGTATACAATTATGTGCACTATAGAAGAGTTGGAGAAACTTCAATAGAAATGAATGTTGATACTTCAACAATTAGATCAATCTAGCCATGAAGAGTTTGAATAGAGAGTCCAGCTAGAATACAAAGAAAAAGATATCAGAAGATTAAAGATTGAAGTTGATCATCTGATAAAGGAAATAGAATAATTGAAAAAATGTGATAACAAAAGAAAAGAAGTACTAAAATAAACAGAAGATTTAGTTAACAGTCTAAACACTCAACTTGAGGAAACTAAAGAAAGTGAAGACGTCCTGAAGATCTAGTTAACAAGGAAAGAAAATTCTTACCACATGTTAGAATTGGAAATCATCAATTTCAAAAAGATAAATGAAAGTACTAATGTATATCTAATGACTCAAATTGAAGAAGCCAAGAAAAAGGAAGAAGCCCAGAAAAACCAAATAACTAAAAAGGAAGAATCATGCCAAATGTTTGAATTAGAAGCCATCAACCTCAAAAGGATTCAGCTAGAATATGAGGAAGAAATCAAAATATTGAAAACTAAAGTTTTTAATCTAACAAAATACATGGAACAATTGAAGACATGGCAAAAATATTAAATGCAAAGAAGTCTTGGATGAGACAGAAGAAATAGTCTTCAATCTAAAGACTCAACTTGAACATGCTAAGGAAGTGGACTATTGATTTTCTTGTCATAACTTTGGCCATAAAGCAATGGACTGCAAGAAACTAGAGAAAGGATATACAAGAAAATCCAAAAAACTCCATTAGATGTTGGAGATGCAATTTTCTTGGGCACACAACAAAATTTTGTCATACAATGAGATGTTACAACTGTGATAGGTTTGGGAACAAATCCCAAAGTTGCAGGAGTTCAAAAATTCAATCCTTAAATAATTCATTCAAGTCAGTGAGAAAACCTAATAAAAGTTTTAAGAATAAAGGAGATGACAAATCTCCAAAAACACAATTAGAAAGAGAAGATCCAAAAAGAAGAATATCTCATAGAGAGATATGGAGAAGAAAATCTGAAGGAGAAAGAAAGAAAGATGATATTACACCTGAAAATGAAGAAATTAATAATAAGAACATGATGGGTGAAGGTCCTAATAAAGAATGTGGAATTCAATATGAAATAAATCAAGCCCAAGAAAATGAACTGCCTATAGAAGAATATGGGACAATATCAAATTCTGATGATGTCATAATTTGTTAGCCAAAGAAAGAAAATATAAAGAGAAGTTTAAATTGCTTTCTATAAAATCAAAGGATCATGCCAAGGTTTTTTAAAAATAACATGGAAAATCTTGACTATCTATAGATTAGTGGTAAAAAGAAAAATCATTGGTAGGGTTAGTTGTAGAATACAAGAAGAAGAAAAATAGACAAAGAGGAGCATGACCTTAAAAGGAGCATGACCTCGGAAGGAGCAAGAAAATATTATTTTTGTCATTTTTGTAAAAAAGGGGAGAACAGGAAAAATAAAGGTAGCTAAGAAGTTCGAGTATCATTCAAAAAAGATCAATTGATAACAAAATTGGTATTAAATCAATTTCTATCAATCCTCAATTGATATTCCTATGAAATATAAAATAAGAATAAGAAGAAGATCAAAAAGATCAGTAAGATTCGTACTCTTGTTCTATTTGACAAAGGAAAGTCAGTAAAAACTCAGGAGGAGTATTTTGGTTATCAAATAAGAAAGTAATTATATTAAGTTTTGAAAGACTTGATCACTATAGGTGGGTATCACTACAAGTTGGTATAAAAAAGACTACTTATTTGAACACAAATATCCCAATGAGCTGAGATAAGTGGTTAGTAAATTGACAGGGGAAGAGACCTTGTCAGGAAGAGCTACCCCTTTAGAAACAAAGGGGGAGAGCATTCAGAGGCAGAGAGATAAGATTGACAGGGGGAGTCATTCAGTTATGGCAGGCAGAGCATGATTGCAGGGGGAGTTACCCAAGTTCATATTTTGGTTAACAACATGCATATTGACAGAGGTTGATCATAAGGGGAGCAACCCTTTTCCATTGATGTCAAAGGGGGAGAGTAACTTCAGAGTAGAGAAGCATCATCAAAGGGGGAGTTTGTGTATGAAGCTAGTGTATTTCCCTCAATGACAAAGGGAGAGATTGTTGGCATTATTGATTATGTCTTATCATTGATGGAAACATGAGTCCAACATGTACAATAATTAGAAGAAGAGGAAGATCACCTTGTGATAGAAGCAATACGTGATCACTATTGATCACGATAGGACCAAAAATGATCTTATGACTCTAAATATCAGGAGAAGTAGCATGTAGAGAATCCATGTACAGAAGAAGTAACGAAGTACAAGGAATTAATATCTCAGGAGAGTTAACGATAGAAGATCATAGCATAAAAAAATGCACAAACTGTTATTAAAAGCTCAGAAGAAATAACAATGAACAGATCAGAAGAAAGAATGTTAATCGAAGCTCGGAAGAGATGATCCATAGGAGCCGTTCATTCTTATTTCAGGACAATCTAGGATCATTAGATCGAAGTGAAGTCAGAGGTTGGGAAGGATTAAAATCTCAACCATCGGATCTGAAGAAGGATCTTCGGATGGTTTCCCAGCTGTCAGATCAAGATTTGATCTAGAGTTAAGTATTAGTCATTGATATGGAGTAGAAAAGGGGAACTATTAGATCAACAACAATCAACTTTGGCGTTGACTACTCCGTAAAAAAGAAGCCCAGAATAGATAAGATTACCCAAAGGCTGAAGTCTCGAAGTGGACATGAGTCGTTCGATCCAAGGAACACTTCAGATAATATACCGATTGTTGGATCGAGTAAAGTGGAAGGATAAGGATAAGCAAAGACAAATTCCATAGCCCCGAAGTCTCGAAGTGAATGAGGACCATCGGATCTAGGAAATACATTATGGTCATTGGATTAGAACAGTGGTCAACTTCGGCACTGAACACTTCGGTGAAAAAGGATTGAGAACATGTAAATTCACCCAAAGTGTCAAAGGACAAAGTCATCTCCTAGTTGTCAATCTAAGATACATTTCAGGAGTTATGACAACCATTAGATCTAGGAGGAGAACATGTGCCACATGAGGAGATCCACATCAGCAAGACTATGTCAGCAAGAACACGTGGCACAATCAGATAATGACAAGTGTCAAGATGAAGTTGGCATTTCAAGTATGTGTAAGTTACAAATCTAAGTGACACATGGCAGCCACTCAGTCAGTGCCACATTAGTAGTGACGTTATCAAGTTACGTCACTCTGAGAGTTTCACCACTAGCAAATGCCCGAAGTCTCAAAGTACCAAAATGAACGAGAAATTGTTCATCATGCAAGTAAAATCCAACCATCTGATCTACTTTGGTGAAATAAACTCCGGAATATTGAAGGAATGTGAAGGAGAAATCACTCGAAGCATTGAAGGCCGAAGTCAACGTTGATCATTGATTTAAGATAACTTCGGGAGCATTCTCAGTCGTCAATCTGAGACATAGATCAAAGAATAATATTGGTCATTGATATCAACCTTTTATTAAGTCATAGTCATTGATCAAGTACAATGGAAAGATAGAGTAAGAATAAGTCATGAAGTAACGTAAACCGTTGATCGACTTCAGGAGCATTCTCAGCCGATGATCAAGCATAGAGGAAGGATAGCGTAAGTGGAGGTGTTAACTGTCATCAAGTGGTCACCACTACTTTATGACTTATTCAATAGGTAATCACTCCAGAGGAATTGCTACTCCAGAGTCTAGGTGCCACGAATAGTCGAAGTTCCAGAGTGAATGAGAATCGTTCATCTCAACTCTTGATTAAGTCGTAATCATCGATTGTGATTGAAGCCTCTAGATAAGTAAGGATCATCCGTTCATGGAAGATTAAATATGGAAAGTATGATCTACTAGTGAAATCTATATACGCACTTCGGCGAAATCTGCTTCGGGAGATTTGAAAGGTTTCAAAGGCCTGAAGTACCGAAGGACAAAGTACCGAAGAACACAGTCCTAGCACTAGAAATATGGGGGGAAAAGAAAAGGGGAATAATTTTGAAGAACAAAACATGTGTCTCGTGATAGAGGAATAAGGGTGAAAGAAGAGGCAGCGCTTAAATTAATAATCTTGTGGTTCTGCGCCTATGGTCAAATGAAAATGGTTTCAAGGAAGCGTCACATACAGATTTCATCTTTGTAATTTGACAGAGAATTAACACCATAACAATACAGAGAATAGGTGAAAGATCGAATATGATATATTGATGAATTGAGGATATAGCAAAAGCAGGAGAATGATATAATGAGTCGATCCATGTATGTGGTCAACTCATGAAGACAAAAGAACCGACACATAGTCATGATTAAGAGAGTTAAACCATGAGCATTGTGAATAAAGGATAAAAGGAAAAATGATATTATTTAAAGTTTAATATTATCATTTAAATGAAAAGGTACAATGGTTCAATATCAAAATATCCAATGATTCTAATTTACACCAATTGGAAGACTATATAAACATGAAAGAATGGTGAGAAGAGAGAGTAGTTGAATTTGTTGAAGTATATATATTTATATATAATGGATTGAATGAAGGTTCATTCTATCAGGTTGGTGCTTGTTTACAAGCTAGGTCTTGTATGAGGATTGGATTCCTCACATCTCATTTGGATCCGAGATCAACAAGTTGGGACTTTTTATGAGGGTTGGATTCATCATTTCTCAATTGGATCTGAGAACTACAAGTTGGGTCTTGTAACAGAGACCTCAGTCTCTCATAGTTACTTAAATTTGAAGATATTCAAATATTGAACTTATGTATTCATTCAAGTTAAATTAAGAAATAAAATATTTATTCTCTTATATATTGGTTGATAAAATGAAATAAATATATGTTTTTCAGTTAATTTATGAAAAATGGAAAAATTTTCAAAGTTTTGTGACACTGATTCACCCCCATCCCTCTTAGTGTCAAGTGTCCATTTCAACAATTAGCATTACTTCATGATTTATGCTCTAGTAGACAAAGTGTTAATGACCTCCAATTGTTTGGATGGCTGATGATGGGAATCGGCATGAAGATACTATTAAAAGTAGATTTTCTTACAATACACCTGATGTGCCAAGGAAGCATCCTCCTTTCTTGAGATGAGCATATCTAGGAAAGGAATTTAATTATGGACCTCCAATTCCATTGTGAATTGGATATGTTCTGATTGACTATTTAGGTGCTCCACAAACTTATTCAGGTTCTATGTTACATGAGGCCATTTAAAATTTGTATCAACCACATACTTGAACCACAAATCGGGTTTAATGGGGGAGGAATTGATGGCCTTCTGTTCAATTTGATCCATATAAAGATTTTTCACAACAGGGGACAATGGGGACCCCATCGCCACCCCACAAGTTTGTTCATATATTAAACCTTGGAAACTAAAAAATGTAGACCTTAGACACACTTCAAACAATGTATCTATTTGTGAGTCAGTTACTTTTTCAATCACAACTATTTCTTCATTGATCAGTATCATTGTAAAAAGAGACACTACATCAAAAATTAGAAGGATGTCCTTATTCTCCACCTTGAGATTCTTGATTCTATTCACAAAATGGGTTGAGTCCTTGACATGTGAGTCTGTGTTTCCCACCAAATATTTCAATTTATTAGCCATGAATTTGGCCAAAAGGTAAGAGGGGAATCCAATAGTATTGACAGCAGGCCTGAGGGGAACATTATCTTTATGAATCTTGGGTAGGACATGTTAGATAAACATGATCGCGGAGAAATAAAATAAGAAAAATGCATAAATAAAACACAGAAGATACATAATACAATAGAGACATGGATATATGTGGTTCACCCAATGTGGGATATGTCCACTAGAGAAATTTCCAAGTCCTTCCTTTTTATTATCCAAAAAATGAAGGGATACAACCTACAACACACTTGCGGTAACTTCCTCTTTTTTCTCTCACATTATTCTCTCTCATAATACAATATTCGCAATGAAAACTGCAATAAAATTCCCTCATAAAAGAGGTTTTCCTTCTCAGAAAAAAAATAACCCCTAACATAACTTCTATCATTATATATGTCACCTTATAATGAATGGTCCATATTTAATATGAAATTAGAATATACATTTACAAGGAAATTTCTCCTTCGGGGGCCCGCTTTCCCCTGGACCCCACAAAGGGGGAAAACCCCCCCGCGTGGAAGGGTGTATAGTATTCTGGGGTGTACATTCATCATGGAGTATAAAAACGACTGAAAACAAAGACCTCTAAATCAAGAAGATAATCAAGCTCCACAACCAACAATATCCCACTTGGAGAATGATCACAACATCTCCACCAATGTTGTACTTGTTGGACTATGATCCTCATTAGACCTGGAAAATTTCTCATCTTCACCTTCATGCTTGAAGACCAACTGAAACTGAGTAGGAACTTAATTTCTCCTTGGTTACTCTCTTTGTTAACATGTCTGCAGGATTTCGGCTACTATGTATCTTTTCCAACTTAAAATTTCCATCTTCCAAGATGTATCGTATGAAATGGTACCTGAGTTGTATATGTGTAGTATTTGAATGTAAGGATGAGTTATTTGCAAGATAAATGGCACTCTCACTGTCACGATACAAATTGGTATTCTCTTACTTCTTTCCCAATTCCTTCATAAACCTTTGTAACCAAATCATTTATTTACTAGCCTCTGTAGTAGCAACATACTTTGCTTTTGTTGTTGAAAGTACAACAACCTTTTGTAGTTTTGAAATCCAACTTACTGTTGTTCCACCTATAGTAAAAACATACCATGTGGTGCTCCTCCTATTATCTTTATCACCTGCCATATATGAATCAGCATATTCATGTAGAACAATGTCTGAACCTCCAAAACATAATGCATGAGTAGAAGTACCTCTCAAATACCCGAGAATCCACTTTACTACCTCCCAATTTTATTTACCTGGATTGTTCATATATCTTCTCACAACTTCCACTGCATGTGCAATATCTGGTCTTGTCCAAACCATCACATACATCAAGCTGCCAACTATTGATGAATAAGGGACCCTGTACATGTATTTTATCTCCTCCTATGTCTTGGGACATATTTCCTTGGTTAATTTGAAATGGATGGCCAAAGGTGTACTAACTGGTTTTTCATTCTGCATTCTAAACCTCTCTATGTACTCACCCTGAGACAATGTCAATTTGTGATTTTTCTCATCTCTTGTTATTCTCATACCAAGGATTTTCTTTGCAGTACCCAAATCCTTCATCACAAATGAATTAGCTAATTTCTTCTCCAACACATTTATATCTTGCATATTAGACCCTGAAACAAGCATGTCATCTACATACAATAGCAAGATAATATAGCTTCCATTTTCTATCCTTTTAAATTAAATACAATGATCAGAATGACATCTACTATAACCTTATTCTATCATAAACCTGTCAAACTTCAAATACCACTTCCTTGGAGCTTTTTTTAGGCCATACAAGATCTTATTCAACCTGCATACCAAATTTTCTTTCCCCTTGACCTCACAACCATGTGGTTGTCGTATATAAATATCTTCATCCAAATACCCATGGAGAAAAGTTGTTTTTACATCTAACTGTTAAAGATGAAAATCTTCTACTACCACAAGACTTAAAATAGTTATGATTGAAGTCATATTAACAACAAGAGAAAATATTTCATCAAAATATATACCTTTCTTTTGTGCAAACCCCTTTACAACAAGTCTATCCTTGTACCATTTTTTTCCTCCATCTTCTTCCTTCAACTTGTAAACCCATTTATTATACAATGCTCTTTTTCCTACATGAAACTAAACCAAGTCCCAAGTCTGGTTATTTACCAAGGAATCCATTTCCTCTTTCATTCCTTAATCCCACCTATTTTTAGTGTCTACCTTCATTTCCTCTTCATAACATTCTGGTTCACTAGAATCAGTGAATGATAAATAATACAATGAAGGAGAGTATCATTCAAGGGGTCTACTTTGTTGGATTTTCAATGAGCTATGGCTCATGCATTCCCTTTAAATTTTATGTTTAACCTTTACTTGAACCATAACTACTGCAACAAACCAATATTAACAAGAAGAATAACCATGCACAAGAACAAAAGAACACAAGAAGTATTCTGGGAAACCCTTCTCAACAAGGGAAGAAAACCCAACCAATCCTTTTCTATATTCTTCAAGAGAAATACCTCCCACACCATCACCAAACCTATCACACAAGAGGGTGTTTTAATTCTCATAATTTCATACCACAACTTTTGAAATCATGAGATGACACAATGATAAGTCTGTTTCCTCAATGGGGATTCACCTTTATTTATATAAGACTTTTCACATCAAATGATGTGTCTATTGGCACAATAGGGCAGACCTCAGTAACTCAAAATATAATTAATAATTACTATATTAATTATCTTTTACATTAAGGTGGGGTCGACCTGTACCCTTTACATAACAAATAGGGTTACAGGTAAGTCTGACTCTTGAACAATATATCAAGGGATATCATACACCCACTAGTGCTCAACCACTAGAGGCACATCCATATATGATTAGCCATAGGGATGTCTCTCTATCTCACTGTGTCTCACAGGAGAACCACACTCACTAGTGCTCATCCACTAGGATCACGTTCACCTGTGCTCATCCACATGCACGTTCAACTGAATAGATCTTCTTTCTCATTGCGTTACATAGGAAGGTCATATGGAGTTCATCTTCTCAATTCTCTGCACAAAAGAGGATAACACATCATTTCATTTATGTCTCATAATGATGCACCCAACTCATGGGATTTCACACATTCACCTGTGCTCAGCCACAGGCACGTCCAACTCAACATATCTTCTTTCTCACTGTATTACATAGGAGAATCATCTGGATTTCATCTCAAACCTTTGTAAGGAGGAGGCCAACACAACATTCCAGTTCTGTCTTAGATAGGAACCACACACCCAACTCAGGGGCTCTCTCTCAGGTCTGTATCTTGTAGGATGTCTAACACAGCTGTAATCATAAAAAATCCCTCTCATCTAGGGAGGCATTCTCCACCAGGCCAAGTCTCTCATGAAAGTACTAGAACTTCATCCTGGTTTTAATCATCAACACTCCCTCTTAGCTAGGGAGGTAATCTTCACCAAGCTAGTTTCTCACAGAAGTACTAGAACTTCATATTAGAAAGCAGTTTGGTGAAGATATCTACAATTTGCTCATGTGTAGGAAGGTACTTCACATGTACTTATTTTCTTTGCAACATGTCTCTGATATAATGATATTTTATCTCAATGTGTTTCGATCTATCATGAAACACAGGGTTCTCAAAGAGCTTCACACAACTCTGGTTATCACAAGTAATAATAGGATCCATCTCATGTTCAAATAAATTTGTCAGAAGCCACACTGCTTCGCAGACTGCCACACTCAATGCTATATAATCTTCTTCTATGGTACTCAAGGCCACATAGCTTTTATTTCTTGTTGCACTAGGAAACCATGGTCAACTCCAAGGTAAAACAACAACCAGATGTTCTCTTTCGGTCCATTGTACTCTTTTCTCAATATGTATCGGCATATCCTTGCAAACGCAAGTTCACACTAGAGGAATATCTTAGGCCATATCCAACTCTACCTCGTATATATCTTAATACATGCTTTACTATTATCTAGTGAGTTTTTCTCAGCTGACTCATGGATTGACTAAGCACATTTTTTCAATAGCATATATCAGGTCTGGTGTTAACCAAATACATTAATGATCCAATCAGTTGTCGGTACACATGTGGATCAATCTCATCTGAATCATATTCATTTATTTTTCATCAAATCCATCACCATCAGTGTAGTCATGCATTTATATTCTATCATACTGAACTTCTTTAATATCCACTGTATATTTTCCTTGACTCGAGAAAATCTCATCAGTACTCTTTCATACTTCTTGTCCCAAGAAGTAGTGCATCATACCCAGATCCTTCATCTCGAGATCAGAAGTCAAGGCTTGCTTGTATCCAACAACACGACTTCCTGAATAAGTCATCAAAATCATGCTCTCGTCATCAACAATGTAAAAGTATAGGTTTGGATTGGAAACACTCTTGCTAAAACCCAAACTCATCAAGAATCCATCTATCTAATGTAGTTTCCAACTCATGGATGGTAGTATAGATGGAAGTGCATAGGGCTACTGGATCAATATGTCTCATCATATTTCACTCCCTCTACTTGTGATAATCCTCTGACTACAAGTCTCATTTTTTTATTTATTGACACTTCCATCAGTTGCATGTATTTTTGCCTCTTGTAGAGTTTGTCAAGCCCAGACATGCCTTTTATGGCCTACTACAAAGTCCCTGGGAATATCAATTGGAACAACTAGATCAACTATATCAATGGCTATCTCCCTCTGGACTGTTGAAGAGGAAGAAGGCATTGTCTCTCTTTCTCAATTATTTTGACTCCTTCTAAGTCAAGTGTCTCCCTTTGAAGTCTGAAGGATAAGCATCTTCCTTTGATGTTAACCTTCCTAGAACAAGAAAACAAAAAAAAGGAAACAAGATAAGAATATATTCTAGAGGAGATTCATGAGTACATCTCTAGAATCAAAACATTTTTTGTCATAGCTACAACAGCTACTTGTAATGTAGAAACCTTATAAATGTAGGTTAGAGGCATGTTAATTTAAAATAATCAAATATGGAGTCTTCACTTCCAGTGTGTTGCTCCTATGGATGCTCTAAGATCCTTCTCGATCCATGATTCCACCAAGGGTTTCTTCCTCCTACAAGTACCCTTATGACAATGATGAAAATAATATATATATATATACAAGTGCATACCTAAGAGTGTACACCAATGGAGATTTTGCTTGAAAACAATCCCTCATAATGATACATTTGTCATGATTGTTCATAACTCATGGATATAAAGGTGTTTGGGTGCTATTGTTCAAGACAAAATGGAGATCCTCCAACAATATCAAGTGTTAAGTGTAGATCATTTGATTTCATACTGTTCTGCAATAGGTGCATCTAAGAATGGCCAAAAAATGGTGGTTTTCCTGTGACATGCTCAAATAGAATAGTACCCATGCTCCATAAGTCTACCTTGGAATTGTACTTCTAGGACTACATAATATCTAGAGCCATGTACAAAGGTGAACCGAAGAGAGTTTCAACTAACCCTTGTGGTTGGATGGACCTCGCTAAAACAAAGTCTACAATTTTCAGTACCATATTTTTGTCATTACTTGAAGTGGAAGATTCTATGGTTTCGAGTCCCTGTGTATAAGATTTTTCTCACCATGTTGTTGCAAACTTTGCTACACTCAACATCAATGAAGCGGAAGAAAATCCCATCCACCCCTATTGTCTGTGAAATAAATCAAATGAAGGGTATGGTGAGGAGGACGAGTTAAAGGAAGTGAAATGGCTGCAACGATCACCTCTATTCAGCTTAATTATCAATCCACACAATTTGGTGAAATAATTGGAAAAACGAGATCCTTTGGATGTTAGTACTCGTCCTTGTCTTTCAGAGATTCTATTGGGGGTCTCAGCATCCAATTTGCACACTGTCTTATGTTTTTCAAGTGGTTGCAGAGTTAAATTGAGAACACATGCCAAGGGAAAAGCCTCAAATTTGATGCATTTACTGTTGAACAGATCTAAGTCCATCGTATATGATGCTTCTTTAGAGTTAAAATCAAGGTTTACAAGGGTACCCTGACTTCCATACCTCCTTCCTCCATTATTTTTCTCAAAAACTGTATAAATCTATAAATTGACTGGAACACGATATATTGTAACAGAACCCTTACTCTTATTCTCTTCCACATTGGATTCATGCTAGATTAGTGTTTCTTCTCTACAACTCTTTTGAACACCTTCTCCTTAGTGTTGACACATCCTTAAATCATGCATTGGAATAGAGTAGGATTTCTCCTCAAGCCTATGACTAACCTATTATAGGCAATCGACCCTTCTCTTAGGCTTCAGTCTCCTTAGGACTATCTCACAGACCTCCAAAAACACTCAGCCATAGTCTTCTTACTAGCAGGGGTATCCTGTTAGTCTCATCAATCTTTTTCTATGCCTCTTGCTGCCTTATTTCCCTAGGTCGTACCTTCTGTAGGTTGCGGTTTGTCTCTCCTAGGCTGGTTGTTCTTTGTGGCATCCCTTTAAGCATTCATAGCAACCCTCCACATAGGTCTAGCCTGGAAGCTACTCTTCTTTTCACGGTACTTTCCAAAAACACCACAATTGGAATCTTCACTCGTTCCCTCTTTATGGTTGGATTGAGGTCATCAAATTTCCACATAATATTAAGAAACAAGCCTGGCCTTCTTTTCTTGTATCAGTGGTGAAGGTTTAGTAACCTTTATTCAATTGTGAAATGGTCATCTTCGGGACCTGTTCTGATACCATGTTCGATTTTCAATGAGATATGGCTTATGAATTTCCTTTAAATTTTTTGTTTAACCTTTACTTTAACCATAACTACTACAACAAACCAAGATTAACGAGACAAATAACCATGCACAGGAACACAAGAAGTATCCTGGGAAACCCTTCTGAACAAGGGAAGAAAACCCAACCAATCCTTTGTTATATTCTTCAAAAGAAAGACCTTCCACACCATCACCAAACCTAGCACACAAGAGGGTGTTGTAATTCTCATAATTTCATACCACAACTTCTGAAATCATGAGATGACATAATGATAAGTGTGTTTCCTCAATGGGGATTCACCTTTATTTATATAATACTTGTCACATCAAATGATGTGTCTATTGGCACAATAGGGCCGAACTCAATAACTCAAAATATAATTAATAA
>ML789256.1:188776-199946 GCA_009831015.1 Picea engelmannii
AAGTTATGACTTTTTTACCCAGAACACCTATTTATTGACTAGCTTCAGGACTGGTCACAAACCCTATCTTCCATAGAGTGTATTTCCATAATTATAGCGAATCAAGAGCTGAAATTTTTACCAAAGGTACCTTGATATGTCTTCTCAATACCATATCTATTTCACTATATGAATCATTCTAGAAAACAAATTATAGAAAAAATGGTAAGATGACCTGAAAATAACATACCTTAGAACACATCACCAAAAGACTTCATCCTCCCTTGAAATCTGGCCTTCTTTTCTTCTTATTTCCTCTAAAATTCGACTTGTATCAAATGAATGTATAATGATGTTTATTTATACCATTTATGTCACTTCCTTTTAACATTAGGACCGACCTGCCACTTTCTTATTTTGTAATTATTTTATTTAATTATCTTCAAGGCCTACATGTACTTCCTTCTTCACTTCACTTTGTCATCTTCAAAAAATCATTTCTCCTCAATCATGAGGATCCACATGACGTGCCACATACCACTGGAAACAACATGATGTATACTATCCATCCATGGGTGTTGTATCTTCATGTGCATTTTCCTTTATGTCCAAATACCTTCATCAATCTTGCGGTCCAAAACCCATGACTAGGGTTGACATCAATGACAACAACCAATCTTCCAAGAAACTCTACCAATGGTAGGTAGTCTTTCCAATTCTGAGGTTGATGCATTGCATGCATCCTTAGCATGTCCTCTACTATTTGGTTCACTCTTTCTGTCTTTCCATCGGTTTGAGGGTGATAAGTTGTGTTGAATAGTAATTTTGTCTCTAGACCATCCATTAGGGATTTCCAAAAGTTTGAAGTGAACTTGGTATCTCTATCAGATACAATTTCCTTGGGCATGCCATGTAGTCCGAATATCTCCTTCATGAAGATGTTGGCAATATCTATTGCCTTCTAAGTTGACTTGACAAGGATGAAATGAGCAGACTTACTCATTTTGTACACCACGACCATGATGGCATCATTTTTCTTGGTTGACCTTGGTAGTCCAGTGATGAAATCTATGGAGATGGTTTCCCATTTCCATTCTGGGATTGGTAGGGGATGTAACAATCCTGTTGAATTTCAGTGTTCTGCCTTAACTTGTTGGCACTCTAGGAACTTAGCTATATAGTTAGCTATGTCTTTCTTCAACCCAGGCCAATAGAATTATTTCCTAGTGGTCGTGATCATCTTTTGATATCCTGGGTGATCAATATATGGTCTCTTATGTAGTTCATCCATGATGAACCTCTTCAAGTCGTCACAGTTTGGAATATACAATCTATTTCTATAAGTCAACAACCTTTCCTCGAGCATCTGAAAGCCTTCATACTTCAGCCCTGTAGGCTCTTGTCTTAGATATGAGGTCATGGTCTTGAAAAACGCATCTGTCTCTTGTGGATTTCTGACTCTTTCTCTAACATTTGTTTCACAGGTGCTTACTGTTGTTAGATGAATTGTTTTTATACTTCTTCTAAGGGCATCGACCACTCTATTTTCCTTTCCTTTTATGTGTTTGATTTCAAAATCGAATTCACTTAGGAGAGCCATCCACCTAGCTTTCCTGGCATTGAGTTTTGGTTTATCAAACAGGTGTCTCAATCCACAATGATCTATCATAAGCACAAATATTCTACCCAGGAGTTAGTGCCTCCACATTTTTAAAGCATGTACTATGGTAGCCAATTCTAGGTCATGGGTCACATAATTGATCTCATGCTTATTTAATTTCTTGGACATGTAGAAAATTACATGTCCCTCTTTCATAAGGACACCTCCGATTCCTTCCTTCCAGGCATTTGTACACACAAGGAAATCATTATTTGGGTCTGCAATATTTAGCACGGGTGCATGGGTCAGGAGGTATTTCAGTTCCTGAAATATTTCTCCACGTTTTGATGTTCAAATGAATTTGATCCCCTTTTTTTGAAGGGCAGTGATTGGATAGCCAATCTTGAAAAATCATTTTATGAACCTTCTGTAGTATCCTACTAAGCCCATGAAGGACCTAATATCAGATACATCTTTTAGGGTAGGCCATTCCATAATGGATCTGATCTTGTCGGGGTCTACTTCCACCCCTTCCTTAGATATGACATGGCCTAAGTAATGGACTTGCTTCTAAAAGAAATCACACTTGCTAAAATTAGCGTAGAGATGATGCTCTCTTAGTACTTGAAGTACGAGTCTAAGATGTTCTTCGTGATCCTCCATGTTCTTAGAGTAGATTAGGATACCATCAATGAAAACAAACATAAATTTTTCCAGGAATTTGCTGAGTACATTATTCATCAAGCACATAAAAGTGGCGGGGGCATTGGTTAACCCAAATGACACCACTACGAATTCATAGTGACCATACCTCATCCTGAAGGTTGTTTTCTGGATGTCTTCATCCTTAATCTATACTTGATGGTAGCCAGACCTTAGGTCAATCTTCGAAAATATGGATGCACCTCCCAATTGGTCGAACAAGTCATCGATTCTTGGTAAGGGGTACTTGTTCTTTATGGTTTCCTTATTGAGTTGTATGTAATCTATGCATAGTCAGAGTGTGCCATTTTTCTTTTTCACAAATAGGATGGGCGCTCCCCACGAAGATATACTGGGTCGGATGCAGCCTTTTTCCATCATCTCCTTTAGTTGTAGCTTGAGCTAAACCAGCTCTGGCATGCTCACTCTGTCTGGCATTCTAGATGTGGGTACCTCTCTCGGTGTAAGTTCTATCGAGAAGTCAATATCCCTTCTCAGAGGTAGACATGGTACTTATTCTAGGAATACGTCCTTGTATTATTTTAATATGGGGTGGTCCTCTAGGTTTGGTTTTTCATCCTCAACAAATTCCAACACTTGTATTGCATATAAGGAACACCCTTTTCTACAATACTTCTTCATTTGAAGGGTTGATATTTGTCTCACTGAGACAAGCTTCTGAATCCCTTGGAGGGTCATTTTTGTCCCTTCTTCATTTACACATTCTAAATTTTTATGTTAGCAGTTCATTTTAGTTTTATAAGAAGCCAACCAATCCATACCAATCAACAAATCATAATATCCCAGAGGAAGTATGTTAAGGGTCGCTCGGGTGGGCAATCCACCCATGATGAATTGGTAGGCTGGTATGACCTCTGCCACCTTTCTTTTGGTCCCAGTGGTTAGTTGTACCAACCATGGTTTAACATGTCTAATTGGTTGCAGTTTACACTTATTAGCAATCTGAGGGGCTCCATAACTCAAATTAGAACCTGGGTCAATTAAAATATAAATTGGATGGTTGGTGATCATACCTTCCATCTCCACTACTGAAGCTTGGTGGTTGGCTTGATTATTTTTCAGGGATGCATAAATTCGTGGCATGCTCCTAGACACATCATTGATGGTGGTAGATTCTTGGATGTTGTAGACCCCCTTAATGTTTTGTTGTCTGTGTGGGCAGTCCCTCAATCTATGATTTTCTCCACAACCCCAGCATTTTAAGGGTTCCTTCTTTAAGTTATTGGTCTTTATTGGGACTGTTTGAAAGGGTTTATTTCCACTTTGAGAGGGGAAAATTTGTTGATATACACTTCTAGCAAGAAGGATCCCCCTAGAATATTTTCCATAGTTCTTAAATCTTGAGGATTTAAACCTTTTCTTCTGGAATCCCACACTACTCTTCTTCTTCCAGTCATCGTGAGGTCTTGTTTTGCTCTCAAAATTTTCATAACAATACCTTGCCTTCCAGATAGCTTCTTCTAAGGTTCTTGGTTCTTCAAACTCAATCTTATCTTGGTAGGTCTGAGGTAACCCACTAATGAACCACTGCATTTTTTCTTTTTTATCTTTTATGTAGGGTACATACCTCAATAGTTCAAGGAATTTATTGACAAATTCCTCTATGGTGAGCTGCCCCAGTCGGAGTTCATAGAATTCCTTAGTTTTCCCATCCATGTATTTTTCTGACAGATACTGCTTCCTGAAGTATTTCTCAAACTGTTTCCACAATAAGTCCTTCTCATGGAGTTCTTTCACATTCCTAAGGTATTCCCACCATATGGAAGCCTTTCCATTCAGGTTGAAGATGGCTATTTGAGCCTTCAAGTTTTCAGAGTAGTCATGGACTCTGAAATACTTATTTAAACCAAGCAGCCAAGATTCTGCCTCTTCTCCCTTCTTAATATCTCCATCGAAAGAGGGTGGTTTGGCTTTCTTGAACTCTTCGGGACCACGGGTTTTGGAATGCTTATGTTTCTTTCCTTTCCTTTGAGAATGCAAGTTGTCCATGCTACTAGAAGATCCTTCAGAGTTGTCAGCTTCCTTTTTAGAGGACTCTTCTGATGAGTGTCCCCTACCTCCAGGTTGGACCTTCTTCGTGGTACTTCTCCCAATGGGGTCACTTATGGAGTCATGTTTTCGGGTCTCAGGTAGACCTCGACTTATCTTCTTGTGTCGTCGGTCCGCATGAATGGTCGCGGGTTCGTGCTGCAGTTTCCTCTATATGTCGGATAAGCTATGTAGCAAGGCTGCATTAATTTTTGTTTGTTTCTCTTTATCCTTTATCAATTTCTCATTGTCAGCCTTGAAACTCTGTAACTCGGCCCTGAGGCTCCTTACAGTTTCATCCAGATCTGGAGGGTTTCCACCACCCTCCTTTCATCAGATTCTTCGTCTCTATTGTGGGAGCCATCCCCCACTTCATGACACTTCACCATTCTTTAGTCTTGGAGTTTTCCCATGATTCACTAACTGCTCGAGTGTTGAAAAAAACACTTATTGTTAGCTAACAATATATCAGTTTATGAAAAATACACAGTTCAATTTCTTAAATGCATACACACAGTAGAAAGTTTCACTCTTTTCTTTAATAACATTTTTAACCAGAATTTTAAGAAAGAGGCAAGGTAGGGTGTCACCCCTTCAAAAGTACTCCAAATAACATTTTTAAGTGACTCGTCTGTAAGCCAAAGCAGGCCAAGTGTTGTAACCTGGATCTGATACCATTTTGTAACACACCCATGACGAGGAATAAAAATTTTCATTTTTCTTAAAGGACAAAATCCCCATTCATGGTTCCTAATTTGGAAGGTCAAGGAACCAGTTTCACTTCCTGGTCGAGGATCTCCAATTTTGAAGCCAAACAATTCTTTGAGACCTTGATGGTCTCGTTCTATAGTTAAATGCAGAACCTTTTGGTCTCTCAGTGCAGGTTTAAAGGCACCCATGACCTTCCATTTCACCCTGCAATAAAAACTCAGAGTGTCGGGTGTTATCTCCTTTTGTTTGATAATCCCCCTCTCTTGATCTAACCTTGGTGATGAACACGCGATTGCGGGCACGACCACAAGCGATTTGGGTTCAAACTACTTGTGCGTGCGCAATGCTCTCACCACCTCCATGTGTCCTCTTGATGAAACCACAGTTTGAATTGCGGTCTGCCCTCAACATCTTAAACTCCTCGTAGCTCCTTTCCCCGCAAAGCTATAGGATCGTCGATCTCACGATCTTGATGATAACGTCCAAAATCGACGATTCAAATCTGTTCCCTTCTTATCTACAGACCAGATTAGCTCCTTTGGAAACACAGCCTACGTGAACAAGCACCAAACACAATTTTCTCTCATGCAACCATGGGTTGTGACTACCTCCCTACCTAAAAGGCGTTTCGGGACTTCGCATGTCAGGTATTCTACATGTGAGTCATCCTGACTCTCCCCATCCTCCGAAATACCGACAGGGACTTAGCACATGCTATCTCCTCCTTTATCCTCCTCCATGTGACCATTACCTGTGAAAACAAGCCTAATCGAAAGGCGCATCATGAAATCGCATATCAGGTCCTTGCGTGTGAGTCACCTTGACTCTCTCGATCTGATGGTCCATATTGCATCACAATTTCTCATATCGAAAACTCCCGATATGATTCACCTCCTTTCTCCCAACTCCCGAAATACCAATATTTCGGAGCACCAAATCAACGGCTCACACTCCTTTGGATCTGATGGCCACTGTCAAATCTCGAACTAGGGCCTCGCGAGTTCTCACTATTCTTCCCTTTGAATTTTTCCTCCTGCGAGTCAGCGAAACACTGATCTCTCGCCACGCGTCCCTTCTGATGGATGGTTCTGATGATGTCGAGATCTTGCGACCTACGATATCTAAGTCACAACTTCCTCCATAGTCTTGACTTCTGAAATGTCGATATTTCGGAGCACCAAATCCAACGATCAAGGAGGGTCCCAATAGATCCTTAGATCTACGGTCCAAGTTATTTTTTGTCATCGTATTTTAGAAGACTTGACCATGATAACATACGAATCTCTCGATGTGCAAACTTGCGAAGACTAAAGTGGTCAAGGCATTAACACCTTCTCTCCTTCTTCAAATGTAACGGTCATGACAGAACTTGGATCCTCTCGAACGAATCTCGTCCGTTCATCTCCCAAACAAAAGGGTATTCCCTTTCGATACTTGAATCTCGTTATCTTTTCTGAGCTTCGTCAGTTATGAAGGAATTAAGAGCGTTGCGCTCTTTCTCCTAGACTTAACACTTAGAAGAGTCTTATGCACACCTCTTGCGCTCCTTCATCAAGTCTAGAACCTAAGTGGTTCTTGGTCTCTCCTTACCTCGCAAAGAGCCTGTGCATACATGTACTACCTCTCCTGAGCTTATTGGACTCTGTCCTCGTAGTGATTGTGGAGTTCAACCTCCGCCAAATCAAGAAGTACTCGCGTGACTCTAGGATGGTGACGAAGTTCTTTGGTGATCTGAAAATAATAAAGGCTTGTATTCTTGAAAATATTTGCAAGATTTAATTCAAGTGTTCTTATGCAAAAGGATCAATTTGCAAACACAACTTTTATAGAAATTACACATTCAAGATGCATATAATAAGCAGCAAATAACAGTGAACAAAAAACACATAACATAGCAAATGATAAAGGAGTTCACCCCTCTCTTGGGCTACATCTCCTAGTCTAGCTTCCAATGGATCTTTTGTATTATTTCCTCAAAGTGCTAAAATATGTGCTTTAAAATGCTCAAAATGCCAAATAGATGGCTCCAATGGCTTCAGAACATCCAAAAACCCCTAATTGGGATTTTTCGGCACCTGGTTTGGCCAAAAATTGAAGAAGATAGGTTTCCTAGAAGTTCCCCTTCAAACTTGTTGTCTCTAGATCGCCAAAATGCACCTCTGCCTCCTCAACCTAGCCTTTGCACTCATATTTGTGTTAAAAACTAGCACTGGGTGCAACCACAAAACAGTGCGAATTGTAGGACGGTTAGGGCACGCCTAGCCCCTAACCGCCAAAACCGTGGACATATGGGTCACCATGTGACCGCACTAGCACATAACAAAGGGCCAAGGTTTAAAACACATGGTAATGTGCCAAGTGTCAAGCGCGCAGGGTTTGAATGCGCATGCACACGACAGTGGTTATATGGTAGTTATATATGTGATCGGGGGTCGGGGCTTAGCCCCGACCCGGACTGCGCCCCACTCAACACTTAATTCAATTTCAAATAATTTTTAAACCATTTATATATTAAGAACCATGGGTGGGAGCACCGGTTGGGCAGCCCTTCCCAAAGCTCTTCCCCTTTCCTGGAGGTCGCAGGGTCGAGTCCTACTAACTACAAAATTTTTAGACCATTGTCCAGGTGACACGTGGCGGCCCTTGCTTGGGCCACGTGTCACCAATCCATTTTCCATCAAGATGACACATGTCAAGAAATGATTCATCCACACAATTGCCAACCAACACTTGCCATGTGTCACACGGCCCTGCCAACTCAACATCTGCCATGTGTTGTACGGCCCTGCCACGTCAGCATCTGTATGGACTATACAGTCAGCACATTTTTTTACCTTCTCCTTTAAGCCTCTCCTTACTAATGTAAATCCAAACTTCATCTCCAACTTGGAAACTATGATCAACACGATGCTTGTCATGTCTCATCTTGTACTTGGCTTGACTTTTTTCCAACTTCTCTTGTACCATTTGATGTATCGACTAAATTTGTTCAATGAACTTTTCTGCCCTATCAATGTCATATTGACCATCAATAGCAATATCTTTCCCAAAGATAAAATCTAAAGGAGATTTGGGCAAATAGCCAAAACATGCTTCAAATGGCGATGTTTGAGTTGAAGAGTGCTTAGCTCGATTGTAAGCATGCTGATACCTTTTTTGTGCCTTTTCGTCCACACAAATGTTAACCAACACTTGCCACGTGTTGCACAGCCCTACCAACTCAGCATCTACCACGTGTCGTACGGCCCTACCACATCAACATCCGTACGGACTGTACGGACTGTATAGTCAGCACATTTTTTTTGTCTGTTTGACGATTTGAACAGAATGTGATATCTCACTCATTCGATGTCTGTTTGAACCCAAACAAGTTGTGTTGGGTTCATGATGACGAGGCCTACGCACCTGTTCAATTTGAAGCAATTCTGAGCACTTTGAATTTTGAGCAAAATTTGATCCCCTGGATCATTTGGGAAGTGCTTCTGAGGGATTAAACTAGTGCATAAGGAAATCAAGAAGATGTGAAAGTTCTTAAGGAAGGAATGCATACCTCTAACTTAATGATTTAGTACAGGGATCATTTTAGGCATATAAAATACAAGCATGCAATTCATTATTTCCAATTCAAAGCACAAGGCATAAAAACACTTATCAAAACCATAAGGCATGATGTGACTATTGAGAGGGGTGCTTATTTCCACCCAACCATAGGCTCAGTCACTCTCGATGGATTTATCACTAGCCACCCCCGAACTTAGGCCACGATGCTTTGAGATTCAATCTCTCACTTCCATTTCAACGGAAGTTAGGGACAAAGGTTACTCTCCTTCTCCTTATACAGGAATAGATGAGGACGAAGGTTACTCTCCTTCTCCTGACTCGGTCTCTATCCCCTGTGATCAGAACTCACTTTTCGCTTTCAATCCTTCCTTGGACCCGAGATTTTTCTCTTTCGTCTCTGTATTCTTCCGTAGGCCCCCTCCTACCCACACCATGCTTCCTTTCTTTCCTTCCTCAACAAGATTGTGTGTGGCTTGAAATCCCAGTTCGTGGTCAAGTCTGGAAGCCTTACAAATGGGTGGTCTTCCCCTTCCCCTCATTAACTCTTGACGAGGCCTTCCCACCTACCAGCCCGGCTGTAATTCATTTCAAGTTAGAGGGTTGTTCTAATCTTGAGCCATTAAAACCAACATAGTACTGGTTCAGTGGAGGTTAACGCAACCATTTTGGGTCCCCTCCACTATCTTTTCATTAGCAATCATGGTCTCTCTTAGCACATCCCCTTCTCAATAGTCATGCAACATGTTTCCATTGTATATTAAAATAATAGGGTTTACATTCATCGACCTTCATACAAAGGTCCACCAAATCAAACATTCATACTTTGAGTTTGCCATAGTTCCTAGCCAATAAAGTTATATTTATAGACCAGGGGAAACATGGTGTTACAATGTCCCTACAGATTTCTTCACCTTCATCAAGAGTCCAAGTAGGACTATCTGGAGGCTTATTTGGTGTATAAGTTCCCTTTTTTGGTGGCATGTTGGCCAAGTATCACTTTTAAACCTTGATTTGGAGGTGGTTCTGCTAAAAAATATTTATTCTATTGTATCTCCAAAATTCTGGCCCTTCTAGGTATGAAAATTTATTTTTTATAGTTCTCTGATATTTCTTCTCTACAATTCCATAGGTATGATCAAAATTGAATGTGCCAAGTGGAATTTATGGTAACTTCTCCACAACTTGCTTATTTTTGGCCTATCTAGGAGATATCAATTGTATAGTGTGCCCCGCACAAAATAATTGATATAAAATTCTAAAAATTGTACCAGAAATACTACAGACTGTCCACTATCCAATGCGACTAGTCTCACTCAATTTGGATACTCTAGGAATAAGTTGTGTTTTTTTACCCAGAACAGCTTCTTGAGACTAGTCAATAGGAATAGTCATATACCCTATCTTCCAAAGGGTGTATCTACAAATGTAAGATAACCCAGAAGCTTAATTTTTTATCACAAATACTTTAATAATTTCTGTGAATATCCTGCATATTTAAGAGTCTGAAACATTACATAAATTTTTTTAAAGCGAAACATCTGTGATGACTCAATTCAAGATGATTCCAGAACCCTATCTTACACAGGTTGTATCTCCGAAAGTGTAACGCCTCTGGAGCTATAATTTTAACCCAAAATAACTTGATCCATATACTAAATATCCTCCAAGGGGTTCCTTCTGAAACATCGTAGAAAACAAATTATATCAAAAATTCCAAGGTGTCTCAGATGTAGCAGCGAAACCCCAAGACCTTGAGATTTGATACCATATGTTAAGAACCAAATATCAATATAGCATAGAAAAACCTCAGAATAAGTACTCAACGCCTTGAAAAATAGATAATTTCATATAATAAGCCTCTTCGAGGGGGAAACCTCCTTATACACCACATAAATGTCCAAATACAAGATGATCCCAAATGATGATGTCTCCTTGGTATATATAGGAGACTAGGAGGTACAATTACAACTAATGGACCCAAGCCAACATAAAGAAAATAACATTACTAATGTAATATGCCCCAATTAAGGGGTAATGTTCCACTATTTAGGGCTTAACAGTATGTGTATGATTACTCATTTGTTCATTGTTTATTTACTCTGCAACTATTGGATGATAATTCTACATTGATATAACCCTTGCATTTTATGGTTAAAGTGGATTGAATTTCTCTATTACCGATTCACCCCCCCTCTCGGTAATCCAATAATTGGTTTCAAAGTCGGTTCCTTTAGGAAACAATTTAACCACTGGAAGGAGATCATGGATTATTCTGAGAATGGAGTACCAATGTTTAATTTTCATAATGGTTTTAAGTATGAGATGTGGAGTAGAAGGACGAAAGTATTTTTACAGGCACAAAGACATTATATTTGGCTATCAGCTGTTACAGGATATGATAGTTCAAAAAGGGAAAAGACTGCAACCAAGAAGGAATTGAAGAAGAATAACAAAATATCAATGGATTTCATCTGGGAAGGATTACCTAATCTGGTAAGAGAAAAGGTTGGTAAATGTTCATAAGCCAAAGAACTTTGGGATAAGTTACATGACATATATTCTTCACCC
>ML789256.1:222755-239597 GCA_009831015.1 Picea engelmannii
GCATAAATATAAGATAGGAGTAGATCTAACTGTAAAGCACAAGCACATGTAAAAGAACATGTGAAAAAAACATTTGTTTTTAGTGGGAGGCTACATGTCCAAATCTAGAAGTAGTCAGATATATACATCTCCAAAACTTTAACAGTCAAATTCCTTTTCCGAAAAATAAAACAAAACCATACTCAACCTATTTGCTATCAATTTAATTAGAAGCCATGACATAGTCATGGGCCAAACAATACACTCCTTTTCCCAAACCAAACTACTCTTAATAGCTAAAAAAAATTAGTTAATCACTACTATACCATGACACAGTTCTGGCAAACAATCAAGACAATCATTTTCCCAAACCAAACTACTCTTAGTAGCTAATTTTTTAAAGTTAACCAGTACTGTATCAATTTACATTTATAATAAAAATACAAAAAAAAAATGCATAGAATGATAATACAGGTTTGAGTTTGAAAGCTGCCCATGAAAGAAAACGTCTCCAGATTGTCGAGTTTCACACGAAATTGCAAAATCTACAGATAGAAAAGTAGGCACAGATGTCCAGATTTGAAAATGATGCATAAGGTTATGAATACAGAGCGGCATGCCCTGTTGGTATTCAGGTCTAAATGAGATCATACATTAATAAATGATTTTGGAAAATGAAGAGTTCCGTGGCATAGTAGGTGGCGTAGGTGTCGTGCAATCCTTGAGCCTGCGTAAAACATGGCGGCATTATCACACAAATTGGAGTTTCCAGAAATCTATCCCTAATTCACGTGGGAGATGGCGTATTTAATCTCCTAACAGACTGTTTGCAGAAAACTCTTAAAAACCCTTTGGTTGGTTACCGTTTAAAAAAAATGCCTTTTTTTGTTTTGGGTTTTAGGTTTTAGGCCGGCCATTCAATTAGCATGACAAAGAAGAAGTTCAACTTCATTGTCACCGTTTGCCTTAATCCTACCTGAAGTATTCATTCGTTTGTTCGTTAGAATGGGTGCAGACTGCGGGCATTTTTCTTTGACAGCACCGACCACCCGTCTACCAAAGTAGGTGGCTTGTTTATTTCGTCATGGTGTCGTCATTAGGAGGTGAGCTGTTCGAAACCGACCAAAGCCAAGGGCTGTCGCCATTATTGTCTTTGGAACCACTGCGCAACAGATCATCATATCATAGAAATCAGAAAAATACGGCCGTAGATTTTATTTTTTTGTCATAAATACAACCTAACTGTAATGCGGGAAGAGGGACGACGAAGACCACCACCCTCTGTCTCTTGTCAGCTTTAAAAGCCACAGCGTCTAGCCTATTGGAGACATTATTTTGTAGTTGTTCGAGAGATTCCTCAGGCCTCCTGGATCAGTTGGGACTTGAGAGTTGAGTCTCCACAAGCCCGTAGTTGGAAATTTTCATTCAATCCAAAATTCTATTGTAAGTTTGTAATTGGGTTTGCAGTATTTTTGGCAAGGGTACCGATAAGCAGGAGAGTGTCAGCCATCATGTACAGAGATTCAGCTCCTCTTTCGGACTGGCCTTGGTCTCAATTGGGTAGTTTGAAGGCAAGAATCTCCTTAATTTTCTAGTTATATTTCGATCATTTGAAACATTGCGAATCTATTGTGTTTGAACGGATAATTCTGCTGCATGGAATGGGATACAGAAATCTCAGGACATGCGTCGGATTTCTGGTGTAATTGAATAATATTAGAGTGTACACTGCCTTCCAAATTCATGGCGTGGTTGGGATTTTTAAGTATAGTGGTGCAGAGTTGGAAGATTGTATTGAAATGATCTGGTTTATGAGTTTTGGCAGCATGACTGACTCTTTGAGATTTTATTGTGTTTGTGCAGTATATTCTTTATGGTCCACTGGTAGCTAAGGCTTTGTATGCCCATTTGGGTGGAGGCTACGAGGCTGATCATAACTGGTGCTTCCACGTTTTATGGATAACTGCCTTAAGATGTCTCATCTGTCAAGGTTGGCTTAGTTATTGCAATATGCATTTTCTGACAAAGAGCCACAGAATTAGTAAACATGGTGTTGAATTTGAGCAGATCGACAGAGAGTGGGATTGGTATGTATTCATTCGACAATATACACGATATCTTCATAGCCCAACCATAGTATATTGAGGATGACTTCAAAACATGAGTATTGGTAGTATCCATGGAGGAAGTAAATAGCTGCTAAGCTGCAGAAATGTTTTGTACAAATTTATTGCAATTCTTTCTATTGGGATAGATTTGGCAGAGTTAGGGATGGAGTTAACATAATGGTTTCTTCTTACTAACAATATGGTTGGTTGGTTGATTGATTGGAAGATGAATATGCATGACCTTGGCAGGTTAATGGTAGGTTAATGGTTAATTGGTTGTGGGATAATGGTCAAGGTTAATGGTTGATTGGTTGTGGGATGAATGTGTATTCTGTAATGGTTAATTAATTGGTTGTGGGATGAATATGTGTTCTGTAGGCAAGGTTAATGGTTAATTGGTTATGGGATGAATGTGTATTCTGTTGGCCTAATGAGTTGGCCTCCTATTAGCATGATATAATGAATATCATATAATGAATGAGTAGAATAAGATAATGAATGGGTTGTGTGATGAATATGTATGCTTGTTTGGTCTCCCTCCCTCTGTGGAAGCTGTTGTTCCCTCTGTGGAAGCTGTTGTGTGGGTGATACCTTGTGGAACTTGTTGTGGGACATATTTGAGTGACTGTGTCCGAAAACAGGCAGTGATTACAGGGTAATAAACAGTCCCATACACTGTGTTTGGCCTCTTATAGATAGATCCTAGAGGGAGGACATAAATCAAAATATTTTATTATATTCTAAATATTTATGTTGCCACTAGCATAGAGCCATTTCTCTGTGGTTCGACAACCAACAACAGTTTAGTTCAGTTTGGTTTTAGTGTATAAAATTTCTTGGAGAGAATTATAATTGGAAATAGTATTGTGTTCATTTTTAATGGGTTCTTAGGCTGGTGTCTTTTTCTGGGGTATCTGTTTTCATTCATATCGTTTGCATTTGTATGAATGTGCCATTGGAGATTTGTGAATTTCCTGTTATGATAGCTGAGTTTGATATAATTTATAACGACGTTTATGAATCTGCATTTACATCAATTCCTTCTGAAATCAAAGTTGAGCATCTATACATATGAAGGTTTGATGCATGTCTATGGATTCAGGGATAATTTCGTTATACTACAGGCATACATGGCAATCGCTGCTCATCACTTCTTGCCATTTCTCCGAGGCATGCCCTTATGGAATCCACAGGGGTTGATATACCTTATCGTTCTTCACATGGGACCGGCAGAGGCTTTGTATTACTGGGCACACAGAGCGTTTCATCATGATTTTCTCTTTAGTAGATATCACTCGCTTCACCACGCCTCTGTTACACTGCAACCCTCAACAGGTCAGTAATATTGCTTTATTTTTTTTTCTAAATCTGTTGCAAATGACTTAGAATGGGTATTTTAGATTCTATAAATTGGAAGTCAGTGGCATGCTTTAGTCCCCACCAGATTCGATTATTTACAAAAGGGCCACTGAGGTACTAAGGAAGCATCTTATTAAAAAAACATTAAAACTCGCATACATGTTTTTGAATCAACATATCAAACAATTAGTAGACTCTGAAACCGTTCATAGACTTTTGATGATTAGTACACTCTAAATGTTTTAGCTCTTTATTGTATTGTAATTGAAGTTCGAAGATTTTTTATGCTTTATCTCTAAAACTTCCAGCCCTTTATTGTATTGTAATTGAAGTTGGATGTATTATTTCATATTGGTAATCCAGGTTTTGTGACAATTAACATTCTTATGAGAGCTGAACTGTGGTTTTACAGCTGGAAATGCCACGTTTCTGGAACACTTGTTTCTCACATGCGTCATGGCAATTCCCATCTTAGGAGCTTCATGGCTGGGGGAAGGATCAATCCTCCTGGTGTACCTCTATATTTTAAGTTTTGACTGTCTGAGGTGTATGAGTCATTGCAATGTGGAAGTGGTGCCCATGTTCATTTTTCGTTGCATGCCACCACTTAAATTCCTGATCTGCACTCCATCGTAAGTTTCCATTTGCTTTAATTTTGGGATGTTTTTCTGCCCACTGTCCGCCATTATTGCTATGTATAATCTCAAATCTTGAATGCAGTAATTAATCTACAAGAAAAGCATTCCTATTTTCACCTCCTGGAAGCATTATTCTGTCAATTGTCATGATTGATAGCAGTAGATCAGAAGTCACTGGGTTTATACAACTAGCATAGACTCACCTTAATTTTAGGGCTTTTAGAAATTGAAAGGTTTGCACGTCAGAGTTTCTTTAATCTCTCTTGGCTATTGATAGATGAGGTTTGACCACTGGAGATCAGACTGTTTGGTCAAGTCCAGGTGGTGATAAATTGGCACACCTAGTTTCAATTCTCCAGAGAGTATGGTATATCTTGCTTCTTAAATGCAAGTTTACTAAGACTGCAGTCCCATATCTCTTGTTGAGGAATTGATTCCACATCAATGTTAGCATAGATCCACTCCAGATTTATCAAGGGCTCATAGAAACAGCTTCTGATTATAAAATCTTCTTCTCTCTCATCCCATAGTGGTTTCCCATGGTAGTTGTGAGGATTGGATTTTCACAACATATAACCCTTCTTGTTAAGTAATTCGTTCTGGGTTAAAGTTAAGATAGATTTAACTAAAAAAACCCATAGAAATATGTCACTTTTATCTTGTGGTGTTACTATTAACTATAAAATCTCCTCATATAAACCCTAATAAATCAGCATCTAAACCATCATCCTTATTCCAATGGTCCCCCTCCCTCCTTTGTATAAGGTCCTCTCATCCTTATTCCAATGGTCCCCCTCCCTCCTTTGTGTGTTCCATTAAACCACTATTATTCCAACGGTTCCCCCTCCTCTGTGTGTCTATTCATGGTTCCCTCCCCTCCTCTGTGTGGTCCAATGAACCATCAAGACACAATAGGCCTAAACATCGTCGGTTACCAATTGTTTTTTTAATTGTCCCCCTCCCTCCTTTGTGTCTTCCAATGAACCACTATTATTCCAACGGTTCCCCCTCCTCTGTGTGTCTATTTCAATGGTTCCCTCCCCTCCTCTGTGTGGTCCAATGAACCATCAAGACACAATAGGCCTAAACATCGTCGGTTACCAGCTTTTTTTTTTTAATAGTAAGAGGTCATGGAATTCTCTCCTTTCTTTAACTACTTTTTTTCCTTTATTACATAAATACCAACTTTTTTATTTGAAGTTAAAAGATCGCACCAGAGGTCATTGATTTTTCTCCTTTCTTGAATTACTTGTTTCCTTTATTATGTATATACCAACTTTTTATTTGAAATTAAAAGGTCATACCAACTTTTTATTTGAAGTTAAAAGCTCATTGGAATCTCTCTCTCTCTTGAACTAATGAACATTTTGCTGTCAAATGTTTGCACATTATTTTAGCTCTGAAATGTGTTTGTAAAGTTGACATTGTGCACAACTTATGTATATATCAACTTTTTATTTGAAATTAAAAGGTCATACCAACTTTTTATTTGAAGTTAAAAGGTCATTGGAATCTCTCCTCTTTTGAACTACTGAACAGTTTGCAGCAAACGTTTGCACATGATTTTAGCTTTGTAGTGTGTTTGTTAAGTTGACATTATGTATGACTGATGTGGGAGAATTACAGGTACCACAGTTTACATCATACAGAAACAGACACCAACTTTTGCCTGTTCATGCCAGTGTATGATTACCTGGCAAACACATTAAACCAAAACTCGTGGCTTCTGCATCAGTCTTTGCGTGAAGGTTAGCTTCTTTCTTGGTCTTCACTCTTCAAGTGGCTCTTGCTTCAGCAAGGTTTTTAATGGCAATTTGTAAGTGCGATTTATTTGTGGTTGTGCAGGACAAGCGGACAGGGTGCCAGACTTTGTTTTCCTGGCTCATGTGGTGGACATGCTTTCTTCCGTTCATGTACCGTTTGTGTTTCGTTCGTTTTCCTCCACGCCCTTCTCAACACGATGGTTTCTCATTCCCATCTTGCCGTTCACCATTCCTGTTATGTTTGCTATGTGGGCATGGGCAAAACCGTTCGTCCATACATTCTATGTATTAAGGGGACGTCTCCATTACACTTGGGTTATCCCCAGATTCGGTTTTCAGGTTGGTCGAATTCTTTAATACCATATATTTATTTGTTTTATTTATTAATCAAATAGAATATTCTGTCTGTATGATTATCTTGGCGGCAAGGTTGCCCTTCCCCAATATCTCGGCCTGCACTTGAAACCCTCTTCCTCAATATCTTTGCATGCACTTGAAACCCCCTTCCTCAAAATCTTTGCATGCACTTAAGACCCTCTTAAGCAAGTGAGACTGCTTGCACAGGTGGGTCAAAACATGTGTATGGGTGATTTGAACCTCCTTGGGAAGTACGAAACAACCCTGCTTCTGTAGGATGTGCAAGCCAACAGCCTTTAGCAGAGACAAAATTACACAAGACCATGAGCACAAAGAAACACCATCCAAGACTAAGCAGTGAAGAGTATACATATTATAGACGATCAGAATATGTAAATTAGAATCTTGCACATGGGAATGGAAGAGTACCTCAGACATTTGCATAACATGATGGGAGAGTACTGCAGTTATTTTTGCATGTAGAAATTGAGGAAGCCCCATAGCATAGCATGTGTCATAGCAACATTATTAACTTCATGACAAAGTTAGTGCTGTTTCTGACTTTACAAATGGTCCACAGTGCTTGAGTCAGAGAATGACAGAAATGATGGAAGGAAAACCATGGCCAAGAATAACCATTTTTCAATTTCATTAGCTTGTTTGTGAATGTTGCAAAAGAATTGTCCAAGAACCTTCAACAAAGAGAGTATTGATTTATATCTTGTTTTGCAGTATTTCTTGCCATTTGCCCAGGAAGGCATCAATAATCTCATCGAGGATGCAATTCTGAGTGCTGATAAACTGGGTGTCAAGGTCATCAGCCTTGCAGCTCTGAACAAGGTGGACCCTGCCTTCTTTTACCTTTCCTTTACGTATCTTTTAAAGTAAAGACACATCTTCCTCCTTGGTCGTATTAACTTCCTCTTTTTTGGCAAATTCTGATGTTTGTAGAATCAAGGGGTTGTTTTAACTTTGTAGAATCATGGAATTAGCATAACTTTCTCCTCCATAACCAATAGTGGAAATATTCTGATTCATGGTTTTGCTACAATACTTACTAATTTATTTCATATTATTTGTAGAATGAAGCTCTGAATGGGGGAGGTACTCTGTTTGTTCGGAAACATCCAAATTTGAGAGTGCGGGTCGTGCATGGAAATACCTTGACAGCAGCAGTCATTATCAATGAGATCCGCCCTGATGTCAAGGAGGTCTTCTTGACAGGAGCAACTTCCAAACTTGGCCGAGCTATTGCTCTTTACCTTTGCAGAAAACAAGTTCGTGTGTTGGTATGTAGTAGAAATATAAGTTTTGCTTCATTCTGTGTGGCTTTGGCTCAAAATGGTTGTTTTAGGCAAGTGCTTTTTTTCATCCCTGATCATTTTCAGATTCTTATTATTCAATCTTGCTCACGGGAGAGCTTTTGTTGTATTGTAATGTATCAGATGTTAACTTCTTCAATGGAACGCTTTCAAGCGATTCAGAAGGAGGCTCTGGTTGAATGTCAAAAGTTCCTTGTTCATGTTACTAAGTATCAAGCTGGTCAAAACTGCAAGGTATAAATGAGTCTCCTTCACCTCTACTCGGTACTCTGGAATATATGTGGGTAGTGTTTAATGTGGAAAATTTTATGCCCAGCCTGAAAATTTGAAGTCTACTGGAAAAATGCATACAAGGGCTAAAAGTCTAGAATCCACTACTGGTGTTATATTGTAAATTCTATAGATACTCAGAATCATTTTAGATATTCGTTCGATATTTGGCTGTCGATTTTTAAGCCTGGCTATTCCTAAGTCTATGGTACATGTGGGCCTTTTCCTGATGACCTAAGCTCATCTTCCCTGGTGATTACAAAATCAGGATAGATACCAATTGTCCCACCATTACAAAACACAGTAGATTTTGATATACTCCAATTTACACAGTACCAAAAAGCTATTGCTTTCACCTGTCATACCTTGCATGTAGGCCTCACCTAATCTCCGAAGCAGAACTCATCTATGGGAGGAATATAATCACCTTTTCAACTAGTCTTAACTTGTTTTTCCTTCCTAAAAGTGAATAGATTCCTGTTAGATGTCAGTAGAACTGTGGGGGATTAATAAGAAAAATCATCCGCTTATAGATTATTTGATTTCGATTTTTAAGCTCATAAATTTAAGGGCTCAAACATAGCTCTATGTTCAGTAGCCACCAGCTTTTTCCATGGCTTGGGAGGTCCACACCAAGGGAAAGAAATATTTTCTCGCCCATATCCTGCTAAAATGCTCTATTACTAATTCATAGGATTATACAAATGTTCCATTTATTTGGGTTGCAGGAATTTGATCTTACTCATCATGTTAAGACAAATATCCTCTAAAGCCCATATCCCAGTAAAATGCTCCTTTAAGGGCAAGCTTCATGTTTGAATCCATCCTTCATATGGGGGAACTTATATTGAAGACATGTATCAATGGGCTTCTATAATCCTTACTGTCCTGTTAGCTTCCTTCTCTGCATTGCCAATTTTAGCCTTTCGAGATTGTTTAATAGCTGAACTGAAGGTGTGCTTTAACTCCCTTTTTTCTAAATGGATTGAACAGACATGGATAGTAGGGAAATGGATCTCTTTCAGGGAGCAGAATTGGGCTCCGTCAGGAACACATTTCCATCAGTTTGTTGTCCCACCTATATTCCAACTTAGGAGGGACTGCACATATGGAAAGCTGGCGGCCATGGAATTGCCGGAGGATGTGGAAGGATTGGGATCATGTGAGGTAATCATAATGTAACTGCCCAATTTATGCTCTAAAGTTCTTAGCTGCATCTTTGTATTATTAGGCTTCTTATGTAAGGATGTTTAAACCTTGTTGTCTTTCCATTCTCAGTATACCATGGCAAGGAGAGTAGTCCACGCTTGTCATGCTGGAGGTGTAGTACATTCTCTGGAGGGATGGGAACATCACGAAGTTGGAGCCATCGATGTCGATAGGATTGATTTAGTGTGGAAGCAAGCCATTAAGCATGGCCTGAAGCCTGTCCAGTAAAAACTCGGAAAGGTTTCTTCAAAGCTTCAAATTTATAATTTTTTTATATTGTCTGCATGACCAAATTCAACAAAAACATTTATTTGCTCATGAAAGGAAGAAGTTTTAACTGAAGCTTGTCGCTATTTCTATTATCATTTTTTATTGTAACACTGCCCACCCCATTGGGAGGGCATGTAGGTATGTATATGAATAAAGATATCTCTACTGTGAAGATATCTGGATCGCACAATAAATTTATAGCTCCTGCAAAATTATCAAGTAGATGCTTATAAGTAGCACGACTCTACCCCGATGCAACTCTATTGGAGCTTTGTATACTAGTTGCAACTCTTAAATCTCCATTATTTTTTACTCTATGTTTACAATTATAAGCTCCAAGCTTTGAGTTTAATTGTCTTTAAAATAAATCACTGAAATTGTATGTTCTCCTTATGTGGAAAAAAATTGAATGTTGAGATTTTAATATATATTTCTTTCTATTATTCTCATTAAAATTTCTTAGTATAATAGGACGACTTTTATAAAAAGGAGTACATATGCTAGACATCCAATTGAGACAAAACATAACTGCATGTTTTTATCACAAATACAGAGAAAGATGGGAAACTTTTTACTGAACTACTAGTATTGAAAATTTATCAATATCCCACTAATTCCAATTAGGGGACAATACGAAATGAAGACCCAGAAAAAGCCAAACAATAGACACCAGTGTTGTTGAATCCTGTCACTGATAACTCTAAATTTACTTTTCCTTTTGGACTTTAATGCTGTCTGCACTTGCACGTTTGTTGGTTGAAAACATTGGAGCACTTTCTAGCTTCAACGTAAAGCCAACTGCGTTCATAACAATTAGCACCCTCCCCGCTATATCTTTTGTCTCTGCCACGAAACTATGGTGAGTGATTGCGAAAAATGGGTTGCGTTAGCAAGGAAAACTAAACATTAACTATCTAATAGGCCGGACTAAGGTCCAAATATCATAGCGCTTTGAAGAAAATAAAACATGGATGTTCAAAACATAAATATGTATTTTGGGAGACACATCTCAAGCACAATCAAGATTATGGATAAAATCAAAATATAAACAATCATTGATTATATTTTGGGAGATCACAACTAAGATTTTGGATCATAATCAATATCATAAATATAACTATTTAAGATTTTGGATCATAATCAATATCATAAATATAACTATTTAATAGGTTGGATTAAGGTCGAAAAATCTAAAATCTGAAATCATAAAATTATGCTTTCAAAACATAAACATGTATAAACATGTATTTTGGAGACATATGTTAAGTTCACAATCAAGATTATGGACCATAATCAAAATTGTGTTTATTGGGGAGACACATCTCAAATCATCATAAAATTATGCTTTCAAAACATAAACATGTATAAATATGTATTTTGGAGACATGTCATCGTAATCAAAATTGTGTTTATTGGGGAGACACGTCTCAAATCACAATTAAGATTATGGATCATAATCAATATCATAAATATAACTATCTAAGACACATCTCAAATCATCATAAAATTATGCTTTCTAAACATAAACATGTATTTTGGAGACACATGTGACAGTAATCAAAATTGTGTTTATTGGGGAGACACATCTCAAATCACAATTAAGATTATGGATCATAATCAATATCATAAATATAACTATCTAATAAACTGGATAAATGTCCAAAAATTAGAAATCACATTGACAAGAAAGAAAACAAAGCATATATGTTCAAAATATAAACATGTTTTTTTAAAGGGTACATCTCAAAAACACAATCAAAATCATAATTATATTGGATGATTTAGTAAATAACACATATATGTTCAATAAACAAAACATATATGTTCAAAATATAAACATGTTTTTTCAAAGGTTACATCTAATCAAAATCATAATTATATTGGATGATGTAGTAAATAACACATATATGTTCAAAAAACAAGACATATATGTTCAAAATATAAACATGTTTTTTAAAGGTTACATCTAAGAACACAATCAAAATCATAATTATATTGGATGATGTAGTAAATAACACATATATGTTCAAAAAATAAACATGTTATTTTGAGGGACACATCTCAAGAACACAATCAAATCGTAATTATATTGGATGATGTAGTTGTGGGATTGGTTCACATAGATCATCTTTGTTATTATTGAGCAGTTCTACTTGTATCTTTGTTGATACAATGTTTTTACTATCATCTTTGTCATTATTGAATAGTTCTACTTTGGTTTTTGTTGATACGATGTTTTTAGTATTTATTGATATAATTGTATTTATCCTTCAAAGGATTTTTAGCTTAAAAGGTTGCAAGCATGTCATGGTAGTGAAACATGTTCAATGGCTTATGAGAAGAGTTGCATGACCTATTTGTTGTGCTCCCTCGTGACTCAACACCCTTACCTTATTGTGATGTTGGCATGCATTCTTTTATCACTATTGACCTATTTTCCATAAGCTAGCAGAGGTGTGTGATATCTAATTTGATATTTTGGGCTTACACATCGATTTGTAGAGACGATTTAATGCATATTTTTACTTTGTGAGATGATAAAAAGATTAGTTGCTAGAGCTTAGGTTAAAAATAATATTATTTCTTCTCCTTCCAAATAAGATAAAGAGAATCTATGTGGACAAGTTATTGCATTCGAACTCAACATATCATACTTTTTAATCACTCAAAAGGGTTGATATTTTTACTTTGTGAGATGATAAAAAGATTGGTTGCTAGAGCTTAGGTTAAAAATAATATTATTTCTTCTCCTTCCAAATAAGATAAAGAGAATCTATGTGGACAAGTTATTGCATTGGCTCTAACTCAACATATCATACTTTTTAATCACTCAAAAGGGTTGATTTCTATCATAAAAGTTTGGGACTTAGCATGTTGCAAAAAAGGCAGTTAGGGTGAGGAATACCTAGCAAGAAGGTTAAATAATTAGATTGCCTAGAATAATAAAGTAGAGAAGGCTTTCTTTGGCTCAATTAGAAATTTCCAAATATCCCTTATTCAAAAACATTAGTTAGTATGTTTTTATTTCAAGAATCAAAGCTTGTTTAACCTTAAACATCCAATTCATTCCCATTTTCTTCACCATTTGTTTAGTGGTCTAACACCCAACTCAAACAAGAGAGATAGTTATTGAATCCTTAATTCTATGTAATACCATTCCATCCACATTATTAAGTCGAAATCTATCTTTTAAATCAAGCAAGACCCAATCCACAATACTTGGGTCAAATATATATAATGTGGTTTTAACACTTCATTTGAAAAACTTCAAGTTTAAAAACCATGATGTTTCAACCAAACCTATCTTTTAAATCAAGCAAGGGACCCAATCCATAGTGCATATATATATATAATGCAATTTTAACGCTTCATTTGAAAAGATTCAAGTCTAAAATATATATAATGCAATTTTAACGCTTCATTCGAAAAGATTCAAGTCTAAAAACCATGATGTTTCAACCAAAGGGTTTTGATCATGCAAAAAACACTAGAGAGAATTAAATAAAACTTTGTTTAAATAATAACCCCGCTTGAAAGTTTAATGGCTTCCCACATACTTTGAGAGACAAGTGTACTTTTGATTTTCACTTTGATAGTTGAAAATCAAAAGTACACTTGTCTCTCAAAGTATTGTTGTTCATGTCTATATGCACCAATGATGTACACAGTCATAGTGGTCTAGCAATCTGCGTTGATCCAAATCAAACAAGCACTGTTTCTGGTTAAGTTTGAGTATCTCAGATCGACCCTTGCTGTAGCAAAACTGTATTGTCTCCTTCAAAAATATCATGGTCATTACACAAAGCTCCAAATCTGTTAACACCAGCATAGCCATGCCCTCCACAAGCTTTTATGGCACGATCTAATTTGTTGCATCAATGCTCTTCCCCAGCTGGAATGAAGCCCTTCTTTTGAATATGCGGTTATGGGATTTGTTATCAGATAGTGAGACTGCTTGCAAAACCTAGTAATCTGTATGGTTAGAGGTCTACAGAGCGCTGCATGTTCCATCGCTACTTTCAGCAAAATCGGATCACCGTGGTTGACTGAGTTCATTGGGAGTTCACGTTAAACAAAGGAAAACCAGTCACAACCTGTAAGTTTCAGTTATGTATCACATATTACATGATAATTCCATGCAACCTGTAGTGCCAATCCAGAGGTCACGGGCATAATAAAAAGTGGAAACCTCAATTTGATGTAATTTGGACCCGAGGCAGCAGTCGGTGCCATCTTTCTCTATGACCTGCTCATCAATGATCCACCCAACAATCCATAATCATTTGCCTATGGATTGAACCCTAGATCGTTTGCTTTGATGCAACTACTGATGATAAAGGAGACAATCCCCAAAGATCGACCCTCAAATTGCCAACAATCTGCTCTTTGGACAAGGTTTTTAATGTTTGTCGATCCTATCCAGATGCAACCTGCGATCTGCAGCCATTTGCATTTCGGTTTTCCAGCGATTTGCTAACAAAGATTTGTATGCATTTGTTATTTCAGTTACTGGATGCATCAATTTGGTCAAATATGAGCAGAAACCAACCAGAAACTTGTTTATTATAGCGAGAAACTAGTTGTCCCTTGAAGCCACGATTTAGAAGACTATTTAGAAGACTGTTGAGTGGATTTGTTATTATTATTATTATTAATTGGTTTCTCATGCTGATCAAGGGATGATCTTATTGTCTCTGCAAACATTTAAAAAGCATGGATTGTTGTTGCCATTAAATTCATGGCATTACAAAGTTTATTTTGAAGCCAAGCCAAAATGCTAAATTGCTTGGAGTTGAAAAGGTTGAAGTCTTGTAATAGAGTTTTTGCTTCAATACTAGTTGAACTCTTGTAAAGGAGGACAAAAGAAACTTGATGTGCATTTCGGCTTAAATTTTGTAAACAAAAGGAGAAAATAATATCATAATAAAATCATAATTTTTTTTTTTTGGCTCTTGTGTCCTAGATCCACCTGAAATTGAATAAGGGGATTTTAGCTACACCTTATGTAGTGTGCGTTAGTGATCTTTTCTTGGAAGCTTATGATGTTTATGTCTAGTTTTGACATAATCAATTGCAAATATCATTTAACGCAACACACAAATACACAACAATCAAGGAAATTCAAGCATAATTCATGTTATTCAAGCACAATCAAAGCACTCAATTAAGAAGCGTTAAATCACATCAACAATGAACAAAACAAACTCATAATCAAAGGAGAACTGGACTCAAAAGCATTGACAACAAATTCAAATTTGAAGAGTAATTCAACTTCAGAATCAAGATTTATTGTACTTTACAAATAGTCATTTTGTAAGTTTACTTGTATCTTTGAAATCAAATTGAATTGCAATTTTTTGGGTGCATTATCGGTTGAGCCCGACACCCAAGATTCATTGTAAGTTTGAGTTGAAATTGACAAGGTTGAGTAGTTTAACTCAAATCATTGTAATCACTCTTTAGGGTGCATTTTTCGGTGGTAACCGACATCCTCAACTTCCTAGAAGCAAGTTCAAGCGAGCAACTTCAAGTGAGCGTAAAAGTATAAGCGAGTGCATTCCTAGAAACAAATTCAAACAAAATCAAGCGAGCGTGAGATTCAAGTGAGCAAGTTGCAAGTAAGCCTTCTTTTGTCGAGTCAAATTGTAATCAGGATCTGCCTGCACAAGGAGACCTCATTTAGTGTTTTGAAATGGCTCGAAGTCTCGAATTATTAGAGTTTTTGAACACTCTAATAAACACCACTGAAGACAACACAGTGATATTGAAAAAAACAACTCTTCAATCAGTGCTAATTTGTTTGCAAGTGGCAGAAGATAAAGTTAGACTTCTTCAAGCACAATCACAACTATTGAATGATGAGTTGATGGATCTCAAAAATCAACAACTAGTGAAGTGTTCTGAACTAGTTTTTGTTCAGAACAATTCTCTCTATGATGATGATTTTGATCAACAGTCAGTGAAGGAGAAACTAAGTAAGACAACTCCCTATGTAGACGAAGATGAGGCTATTCTTGAACCTACATTTCAGAGTTTTCTTTTGAGTTCAATGAAGAAAATATTTCAATGATGCAACAACATGCAGTAAATCCACTTCTATGGATTTCAAAGAAACAAGTTCAGAATACTCTTTTCAAGCACATCATCATACCTTGGGAAGAAATCATTTACAACAAGAATAGAACATGACTTGGATATGACAAGGAAGTTTCCTTTCGTATTCCTGATTATTCCAGACCAATCAAATTCCAAAGTGTTGGATTCCTTCAAGAAGCTTCAACTTCACCTGTTCAAGTTCAACATCAGAATGATAAGTGCCAACATTATAATCGAGTTGGTCAAATGGAGAATCAGTGTTTTGATCTCCATCCTTGCCAGCATTGTGGCAAGCATAACCATTCTTCAGACAGATGTTCAGGACTGAAGAAACCTACAAGATTGAAGATTCACTATGAGTGGATCGATCCTTGGCAGTGGTCATCAACAACCAAGCGATTATATAAGTCTTAGTGTAGAATTCAATCTCGAGTAAAGACTAATCTTGCAACACATAACATTTTTGTACCTCACATAAGTGGTCTCTTTATGGTGTAGCTTTCGATCATGGCCCTCATGAAATGAGATAACATGTGGTTTTTTCCGCATGCCCACTTTGTGTTGTACACAAATGGAACAAGTATGGTACTCTCTTGAGCCTAGAAGGGAGGAGTAAAATGATGTAACTCTTCTTTACCTTAAGGGTGGGAGTTTAAAAATCAAATGATGATGGTTCAAGAAACCACTTGAAGTCTCTCCTTTCAACTGACAAAGGGGGGAATTGATGATGGTTGTTAGATCAAAATTTTCGACAACAAATATGCCAGATGGGCATGAAATTTTCCAAATGGGCAACTGCAGTCTGTAGATGCCAGACTTTGGCAGAATTATGGTTCAATGACTTGCAATTGAATCATACACATGATACATTGGGATGTTGTTGGACACCTAAAAGTGTCAAAATTGGTTAGTGGTCATCCAGAAACCATCAGATACATGGTATCAATTGATCATTGGTTATCCCAAACTATAGATTTAGAGAGCACTTCAGTGATACACTAATAGTAGAGTGGTGATACTACATGTTCACCAATTAGCAGAAGACCTCAGATTCTTCTAGCTCAAATACTTGGAAAAATGATCGAATTGTCAAGCAATCAGGGAATGTTCAGATATTGCAGTTGTTCACTTCCATATCTCATCTCTCTTTTAGTTCATTTCAGATGACCCATTCAACATCCAGATTGGTGGTTTTTCAGAAAGTTCTTCATTGAGGCTCAACTCAGGAGTTTCAATATGAAGACTTGGAAATGATACCAGTTTATGCTTCATTGTTGGTATTATTGATCGGACTTGTGATTGAGGAGGGGAATGTTAGCCTATGTGATGCAACTCGCCCTCCACCGAGCCAGCTGCTCCACCAGGACCTTCTGTTTCTCAAGGGCCCGAAGAGTCAACTCTCTTCAACTCCCTCGGGAGTCCACTACCCACAGTACACTCCTTCGGTGATTCCCCTTTCGGAAATCGGGAA